>JMQE01001888.1:0-10045 GCA_000731825.1 Hypocrella siamensis | reverse complement strand
GGGGGGGGGGGGAGGTGGGCTGGCTCACCTGGGCACGGCGGGGGCAATGCTGGATTTGTCGTCGTCTATGTCATCTTTTTCTAGGAGAGTTTTTTCGGTGGAGATGATCCGGCGACTTGTCATGGTGGGGGAAATGTGCGAATGAAGGTGGAGGATGTGATTACTCTCTGTAATAGTTCCTGGTTGTTGCTCGTGGTTGAATGTTTCGAGACGAGAGAATGGGTAGTGCTGAGACGAGGTTGAATGACCTGCAATATCTCCCTGGTGATTGGACGGGTTTTGTGAAACTGTGAGACGAGAGCAGAGTGTATCTGCGGCACACAAGACTGCTTGTCGGCTCTGAGTCGTATGAAAGTCTCGTCTGGAAGGGAAGAAAACGGTGTGCAAATTACGGACTGTCAACGTCGGATATTCTCGTCAAGTCCAATGGCCTGTGATGACTACTGTTGCTGCTGTAGCTGCTGAAGCTGCTGAAGCTGCTGACTCTCAGGCGCGCGTTTAGCGTAAATTGCACCACGTGACCGCGCGAATCGCGACGGCGTCAAGCGAATCTTGGGCGCGCCGCGTACGCAAAACTTGATCTCGCGGTGAAGTAATTTGCTAGTCCATTTACGCATTTGCACCTGCGTCCCCCTTTCTTGCGGCTTCAATTGCTTGCGCATGATTTGATCCGGATACTCTTTCTCATGAGCGGCTTGTCTGAATATTCTGTGGCTGAATTTGGCTCTCCAATTGGGCGTTGGATTGGGGGGAGATCTTGGTTTCCTGCCCTTCTTACTGTTCTGCTGACTTTGTTGAAGGTGGCTTGATCCGGGCTCGGACTGGAGGCAGATTCTTTCCACAACGTTCTGTCTTTTTGGCCCGAGACGAATCTCGGCCTTCCTGGTTCTTTTGACATGGCCCGTGGATCGTTGCCACTGTCGATGAGGCATTCGCGCGATCCAATGTCCGCATCCCGGACGTTTCTGCCTTCAGACGATGTGGATGAATTGGCCGAAAGCAGCACCATTCCATGCTCGCCCTCTGCTTTTCTGAGGGGCCCATCACAAAATCCGATCGGCACACAGCCAACACAGATCCTTGCCAAACCAGAATTAGGGTCTACAGACCGTTCATCGTCCCCCCCAAGCATCATCGAGGTTCCCGCGTCCTCGCCTTTCCAACGAAAAGAGTCCAAGAGACATGGGTCGATTCTTGCACCGAGAGGAACCGTTTATCGGGCTCCGGTTGTGGCGCCCAAACGAGCAGCCGCGCAACCAATCAGTTTATTAAGCGACGACGATGAAGACAACGACAACGACGAGGATGACCTTTTACCACCGCGCGGCGACATACGGCCGACAACGTTCAAATCAAAGGTCGCTGAGTTTGCCTACAATCCGCAAGCGGAGGAGGCGGTGACCAAGAGCAGGCTACGTCAAGTGTTTGATGTCTTTGGAGACAAGTATCCTTCCGACAGGGTCAGAGAAGCACTTAAGGCATGTCACAATGATCTTGATGATGCCATTATTTGGCTCGAAAGTCACCCTCAGCGGCGGCCCAAGAGCCAAATTCCGGGATTCACCAATAAGCCGGGTGGCCACCGCTCAACGTCCAAGACTGTGGTATCAAACCAGTCCAGGAAAGCCATGGTTTTTGATCGGGATTCCTCGCCGTCTATCACATCAAGCCCTCCCAGGAGGCCACAGCCGCCACCAAAGCAACAGAAGCGCAGGCTCGTTCAGGGCCTGAAGAAACGGACCGACTCATCACCGCTGAAGCCGCTGGCGCCCCCACCTCCGTCAAGCGATGATCCCCGGATCATCAACCTGGTGGACGATGACCAAGAGGATGCATACCAGGCAGAATCGTCACCGGCGCCGTCAGATGACGGAGACGAGAGGGCACTGAATTGCATCAACACGAGTACACTGAAGGAACTCGCTGCCATGACCGGCGTAAAAGAGGCTCTCCTAGAGCCTTTCATCGAAAAGAGACCATTCCAGGACCTGTCACAGGCCAAACGGGTTGGTGCAACGAAGAGATCCGGAGCAAGGAAGCAAATCCGAGGCAGCATAGGCGAGACCGTTGTCGATTCTGTCGAAGTATTCTTGAAGGCGGTCACGGCGATTGACAAGGTGGTGTCCAAGTGTGAGGTGAAGGGCCAAATGGTGAAGAACGTCATGGACATTTGGGATGTCGACACGTTTGGCAATGTCAAGCGGAGCAGTCGGGCTTCCTCCGAAGGAGACATGCCGTTGACGCCGTCAAGTCTAGGTCCCAAATACACGCGGCCGCTCGTCCCGCAACAGCCCAGGCTCATGGATGGGCATTGCCAGATGAAGCCGTTCCAGCTGTTTGGCCTCAATTGGATGTCTCTGCTGTACAATTACGAAATTGGATGTATTCTGGCCGACGAGATGGGTCTGGGCAAGACCTGCCAGGTAATCTCCCTCATGTGCCATTTGGTCGAGGAGCATGAGCGCAACCCAAAGACATCCCAGCCGTGGCCAAATTTGATTGTGGTACCACCAAGCACATACAACAACTGGCTGCAGGAATTTGAAAGATTCGCACCCGACTTGGCCGTCATTGGGTATCGGGGATCGCAGGGAGAACGAGCAGAGATTGCGTACGAGATTGAACAAGAGCCTGAAGCGTACCATGTCGTCTTGGCCACCTATTCGCAGATCACGACTGAGGCGGACATTGACGCCATGAGGTCATTTGGCCTGAACGCCGCCATCTTTGATGAAGGGCACAAGATGAAGAATCCAGAGACAAAGACATACAGGGACTTGCGTCGGATCCCGGTATCATGGAAGATGCTTCTCACTGGTGAGTCGTGCTGGCTTGGGGGGGAAAAAAACAAATGAAAAAAGGAAGAAGAAAAGGGGAAGGAGGGGAGGGAAGAGAAGAGAAAAGGGTTGAATTCTTTTCCCTTTTTTTTTCTTCTTACCGGCTCCGAGAGAGAGACTTGCGACTGACTCGAGGCAGGAACACCGGTCCAAAACAATCTGCTCGAAATGACGGCGCTGCTCAACTTCATCAATCCTAAAATGTTTGACGGATACATGGAGGACATTGAGTACATCTTCAAGCAGAAAGTGACAATTCGGGACGTGTCCAACGGAGCCTTTCTGTACGCGGAGCGCGTCAAGCGTGCCAGAACGATTCTCGAGCCGTTCATCCTGCAGCGGCGAAAGGACCAGGTTGTGTCGGATATGCCGCGCAAGGTCTGCACCGTCGTTCACTGCGACATGACAGAGTCGCAGAGGGAGACGTACAGGGAATATGAGGAGACGTTCAAGACGGAGCCGTCGTTGCGGGCGTCCAAGAAGGCAAAGGGCCGGCAGAACGACCAGAACAACGTGTGGATGCAGCTCAGGAAAGCCGCGCTCCATCCGCTGCTATTTCGACGGTTATTTGCGAATGACAAGGTCGAGGAGATGGGACGGATCCTCATGGACCGCGTCCCTCAAGCTGAACTCCGCCAGCCCGAGATCAAACACCTGATTCAGGAGCTCAAGGACTCGTCCGACTTTGAGCTGCATCTGTGGTGTCGAGACTACCCGAGGCTGCTGGCCCAGTTTGACATGCCCGCTTCGGCAGAGCTGGACAGCGGCAAGGTGACGAAGCTTTTGGAGCTCATCGGGGAGTATCAGGCCAACGGCGACCGGGTGCTCGTCTTCAGCAAGTTTTCGCGACTGATTGAGCTCCTGGGGGAGGTGCTGGCGCTGCAAGGCATCGACCACCTGAAGCTGATGGGCAACACCAAGGTGTCGGAGCGGCAGGACCTGATTGACGAGTTCAACAAGAATGCCGACATTCCCGTTTTCCTGCTGACGACAGGAGCAGGGGGGACGGGCATCAACCTCACATCGGCCAACAAGGTCATCATCTTTGACCAATCCGACAACCCGCAAGACGACATCCAGGCGGAGAACCGGGCGCACCGGCTAGGTCAAAGGCGGGAGGTTGAGGTGATCCGTCTGATATCTTCGCAGACGATAGAGGAGCTCGTTTACAAGGCGTGTCAGAAGAAGATTGAGCTTGCCAACAAGGTGACGGGGGCCCGGGTAGAAGAAGAAGGCGACGAGGACGAGGATGCCGAGCGGACCATGGAGCACGAGGTTCGCAAGATGATGCTCGAGGGGAATATGACGCCGCCGTAGGAGTGAGTGAGTGAGTGGTCAATTTCCTCTTTTTTCCACAAGCAGGGAAGAGGGTCGATGGATGGATAATCATAGAAAGAAGCGCCAGCAGAACCATTATAAAACGGAACAACGGAGTCATGCCACATACATGAGGGAGCGTTCATTTTTTGTCTTGTTTCTTTTTTTCCCACTCAGAAGTACAAGCATCCGCAGCTTGCTGCCATGGACGAGAGATGCCTGCATACAATTCAGCGTACATGTTTGTACGTACTTACATATGTACCTACATATACCTAATCATGTACATACACGTATTGGAGTGGAAAAGAAAAGCCTTCTCCTCTACAAGTGATTCTCAACTAGGGTCTGACAAGAGGCAGATTACACTGACATCCTCCCCCCAAAAAAGGCAATCCTTGTCCAGTGCCTCAGGACGCGACATTCTGTCATGTCCCGTCCGTCAAGTGTCCAGGGTACCCTCGTGATTTGTGGCTGGGTTGAGAAAGGTACAAGATTCGTTTTTTTCTCCAAGTACCGACCTACTCACGAATAATAATAAAACTTGTATTTTACCCAGATGCGACTATTCACTTTGTATTCAGATCTCTACACATGACTGTTGGCTTGGGTGCACCACAATGTGGCGTTGAGTCTTTTCGGTTTGCTATCTATCCTTTGCCGCGTTTACTCATGATGCGTCGTTGGGGGACACATATTCGCTGCAATATGCCGGCGCGTTGTGTTCGCTGTATGCTCGTGATATAATATGCATGAATTACGTACAAATGTGTGTATTGTATATACATACATATGTATGTATGTATGTACACAAATATACGTTAGAGTGTATGTATAGTGGCATGACAGATGTTTTATATGTACATACATACATACATACATACATACATACATACATATGTATGTACGTACGTCCTTTGTTTCACGCGCAGTGGAGAAGCAACACAATGTTCGTATGTTGGTCTGTTTCCCTTACGCCTTAATGCAGGCAGGCAGGCAGGCAGGCAGGCAGGCAGGCAGGTACTAGGGTAGGTTGGCGAACAGGAATTTGCTCTCGCAGTGACCATTTTGCTCCGGAATACGTGACGCTGAGCATTCCGGACGGACGCGCATGTTCGCGCCACCTGCTGCTGCCGTGCTGCACTGTCATTGCATGCAACGTCAACGCTTCTGATTCAAGACGCGCAGAAACGGCACTGTGCATCTTGACGCCATAATATCATATCGAAATCAAGAAATTAAGCAAATCGGCTTCGCGTCTATAGAACACACAAACAACTATTCCTGCTAGCAATATAGAAAACCAATGGGGTATCTCCGAGTTCGACCAAGAGAGACGAACGAATAGGCAATGCTGGAAGAGAAGAGGGAAGGGGGCCAAAAAAAATAAATGAATAAAATAACAAAAAGGTCCTATCCGGGACAAGAGTATTCATCCGAGCCCATTGGTCAAACCGCGCCCTGCGGTTGAACGTGCCGAAAACGCCGTCCCAGCGCCATTGACTCTACCCTCCCTATGTACTGGTGTCTCTTGATACTATGGACAAGCATGTTCAAAGCATGCCTTGATAATGAGGGGAAGGGGAAAACGTGAGAAAGAATGATGCGCTTCCGACGGGTCGCCTGTGCATAATACATGTATGTACAAGTGCAACGATTTTCCCACCTTCTCTCATGCAGCAGACGAGTGTGACCGGTTGCGATGACGGTTGTGTGTCGTCTTCAGCCCGACCTCGCCCTTAAACATGAGGCTCTTCCACCGCCTAAGTACTGCTTTCTTGTCCATGCCCAGGGTGCGAGCGCAGTCGTGCCATTCTGACTTGGACAGCTGCAGCTTCTCCAGGACAACCTCGACAAGCACATGATCATCCGCGACACTCCAGCCTTGTCCGTCGGCCTCGGCCTCCGCGTCTTGACCGACGCCAGTGTCCTGGTGAACAGCGTGGAAGTCGGAGCGTCCCAGTCCAAGCGGCAACGACTCTGGTGCGACACGGGCTCGCTTGGGCGTCAAGGGCGCCACGGGCTCCGCATCATCAAGTGATGGTAGCCCTGGTGGTGGTGGTGTAGTCTGACGTCCCTGACACCGAACACGAACATCGTCGTCGTCATCATCCTCTTTCTCGTCTTCTGATAATGATGACGACGTCGATGATGATGCATCCTCTCTTCCACTCTCGTCCAAGACGCTGCGTCGTCTCTTAAGGATGCCGCGCGGAGATTCCAGTCTCGTGACCATCTGATCCCGTACATGCGACTCGTCCCTGCGCGGGCTCCCGCGCGTGGGCGCAGGCGTAGGCAAGCGCAGCTTCATGGGCAAGACGGCGTAGGCCATGGGTGGCGTCGGCAACTGAGCCAGTGACGGCAGCTCAGTGATTGGGACAGGCGCAACCGCAAGCGGGCTAGGCATGGAGACGAGCGACTGTAACGAGCGACAAGTCGACATGATGTTGCCGAGAGCAGCGGCAGACGAGCGAGTGGGAGGGCTGGAAGGAGGAGAGAAGTAGCTTCGAGGTTCCGGGAGACGCTCGTGTCGCAAAGACTGCGCCGGGTCGCAGGAGAGGGCTGATGGGAGCAGCATTTTTTTCTTCTTTTTCTTCTTTCTTTCCTTTCAGCTTTTTAGCTTTTCAGCTTTTCAAGCTTTTCACTGTTTCCTTCTCTTCTCTAAGTTGACCGAAGCAAAGGGGGGAAACGGTTGATGTATCAATTTGCACACGTCGCAAAGGGTTTGTTAAGCAGCTCGTCGCTCTCGGCTCTGACGACGTGCCTCCGAATACCTGATGCGACAGAGGGGGCTGGCACACGTATCCTTGGAAAAGAGTGGCAGGATTCCTTACACACAGGACCAGTTGGACAGGTAATGTAAGAGGAACAGGGCACGGGTTGACTCCTGCAAAAGGCGATGAAGGATCAAGGGCTTTACCACTGAACCAATCGATGGCTTGGGAGGTCAGCAGCCTAATATGGAAAGTGAAAGGGAAGAAGGGGGGGGAGAGCATTCTTAAACACAGGATCTGCAAAGAGGAAACAAGAGAGACGAGAGATGGGACGGTGGGACAGCCGATTTGCACCAGGCTCTCTCTTTCTTTCTTTCTTTCTTTCGCGCTCACTCTCCCCTCCCCTTCCCTAGCCAAGGGCGAGGCAAGACGAGGCGATGGAGCGGCGGCCGGACGATGATGGCGCTGGAGGCGGGCGTGGGTATGTACCTGGGTACCTAAGGTAGGTGTGGGTGTGGGTGGGTATCGGCCTCATCTATCTTGGGGTGCCTGCTCAATCGCCGCACTGTGTTTTTTGGGCGGGGGTTTTTTTTTTTGGAGCCGTGCTGCAGCTGGCAAGTGCCGGCCGGGCAAGTGCGAGCCTGGCGAGTGCCATCGAATCCATGGTGACGGCGGGCAAGTGCTGGGCCATGACCGACTCCTCCGTCTCCCATTTACAGCATTCCCGACGAGCAAGTTTTCTCTCACCTTCTCCTGGCTCTTCTATCCAGACGGCATGCATTCTTTGAACAAGAAAGCCCCGAGTGAGTGGTTGGCTCAGCACATTCCGCCGGAGATTCTGTTAGACCTGCAGCAGCACCAGCAGTAGCACCAGCAGACCAGGCCCAAGATCAGACACGTCAGTCTTGCACGAAACCCGTCCCCACAATGCGGCGACATCGTCATGCAAGCACTTAAGCGCACCCGATCTTTGTCCTTTGCTCGAATGCGCGTCACAGCTAGCACGGGTCGAGATCCCTTGGCTGAGTCACCTGCTGAGCTACCAGTCACCGATCTACCCACCTACTACCTTCTAGGTACCCAGTGAGCAGATACTCTACCTACCTACCTATACATACTGTACCAACTGTGCCAACTGTGCCTACAATACATTTCAGGTTCTGAAGGGAGCTAAAGTCATCATTGATTTAGGGCAAGGAATTATTGGACAAACGGCTCTGTCTTGTGCCAAAAAAAGCAAAAATCAGGTCCCAGCACCCACCGGTTCGTTCCAATTCAAAAGTTCAACCCCCTGTTAGGATTTTCGAGTACGTATTCCAGCATGCATATGTGTACAGTCAATTGACGGTATTTCTCCCGGGCCATCTCGTCCGACACTCGGCTTCTCAGACGGGCATACAACCACTGTACAAATGTACATGCTTACTTGCCTCATGACGTGCACCCCCACGCCCACGACGAACCGGATGCTTTAATAGTCCGCTCGTCGCCGTGGGGGCGAGAGGCGTGGTTGCCAAAGACACGTCTTGCTTTATTCGTCTCTAAATCATGGGACTGCCTTGTATAGCTGTCTGTCTTTGGGAGTTGCCGCTGGAACACAGAAACTAACTAGCTCAGCGCCTAGAACCGCTTCCTTAGGGAGAAGGGAGCAGCGTGTGCGTGTAGAGAGAGGTAGGTGCGCCGTGGCTGAGCCGCGTTATCACACTTGTCTAGCTTGTTTGCTTCTGCTCCAGGCTAGGAAAAAAAATCATATCATCCAAACAAGCGTGTCGTCGAGAAAAGACAGCTCGCTTCGGACCTCAAGTATTTTTTTTTTTTCCTTTCCTTTCATTACGTACAACGGAAGCCACGGACAAGGTCGACGACGCCATCATCACTGGTCACATGCATGGCAAGTCATGCACCGTCAAACTCAAAGAAAGTACCCGAACCTTAATCAATCATGTTGCCATTGCTCTCCCTCGATAAGCTCGTGCTTGTAGTCTCTCTTCCCCTTGACCAGGAGGGGATTCATTTTTCAGGCCCTCCTCTCCCTGGGAGGGCAGGCCACCGCGCAAGTCTCTCCCTTTGCTCAGTCTCTCGGCGGGCCTCTTTGCGCAAGATCTGACGATTCTTTGTTTGGACTAGCCCCTTTGTAGGGCCGTATGAATCGATTGTTTGACTTTCCTTACATGAGAAGGGCTTTTTTTTTGTTTTCGTCTCTCGGCCTCAAAGAACAAAAAGGCCGACAAGAGGGGGGGTGACGCCCCGAAACGTGCAAATCCTGTCAGGTTGGTACTCTGAAAAGAGTAGGGCCAAAGCGCGGTGGATATTGAGAACGAAGATCAATGTTTGCTTGCTTCGAACGGGTACGAGAGCAATCACTACCACGCATCGCCCTTGTCTCCTCACCTTGGGAATGGCGCCACAGACTTTGGTTGGTTTGCTTCATGTGTCTTCATCCAGACGGCATACAACAAGCCATGACGTGCAGCTGTCCATCCTTAATGATCAAAAAGCATCGGGCAAGAATCGCAAGAGAACACTACTTTGGCTCCAAACGCGCGGTGGAACCCTCACAGCCTAGCCATGCACATAGCAAGACGAGATTCGTCTTGTGTCGCCCAAGTCTGGTGGATGATCAGATGGATGACGTTGGAGGAAGACGCGTCAAGGCGCGAAACAGACGCGTCTCATCCGCATCGATTAATGGGTGGCTCTCGAGGAGTGGCCAATCGTCGTGATTGGAAAAATGGAGCCCACTTGCACCACCATTCCCCATTTCAACAACTGTTCACGCTCTTACGTTGACCTCGTCATGCGCATGGCCGTGGTCTGCAGGGTCCCCTGGCCCTCGCGCTCTCATGCTGCTCGATAAGTTCTCCATGACGCACTGGCTTTCTGATAACGGATCACTGGATCCTGATGAAGACGGGTGAAATCCGATCGCTAGAACCCAGGGTTTAGACAAGATCGGGTGTCGGGGTTTGACATCTAAAAAAACGTGGTTTGAAGTTTCCAGAGTTTCTTCCGAATTGATGCATACTGTACGGAGTACGGAGCACTGGGTATGCGCACCTGGGATGGTCGTCGGAGGCAGCATGAACCCAAGGGATTGGCGCTTGTTTGACTATTTTTTTTTTTTTGGCACTTTTGCACCTTTGCGCGGCCTTGCCTCGAGAGCCCTTTCCCCCCCCC
>JMQE01001887.1:0-10048 GCA_000731825.1 Hypocrella siamensis | reverse complement strand
TGGGGGGGGGGGGTTTTTTTTTTTACCGTAGTCTCGCATCGGGACCTCAATGGACGCAATCATGGTCGAGGACGACACTGTCAGCCCAAAGCCGAGCCCGCAGAAAGTAATGAAGCCCAGCAATTTGCCCGTGTCGAGGTCCCTGGTGGACAAGGTGATCAGCAGACCGCAGCCCAGCAGCATGAGACACGAGCCAACGACCAATGTCTCGACAATGAAGTGCTTCTGTCGGGAGTTTATCGCGCCGCTGAGGAAACTTCCCAGAGCCACCGTCGCCAGCATGGGCAGGAGCATGACGCCGGCGAGCAGCGGCGACTTCGCGCCGACCACCTGGATCCTGATGGGAATCGCATAGATGAGCAAAACGTAGGGAAAGCCCAAAAGCAAGGTGTTGACAGCGCCGGCGGCGTAGACGCTGTGTCTGAGCAGTCGTATGGGGAAAGCGGGATTCAGGCGCGAGAAGCGACGTTCGACCAGGTACTGCCAGGCGAAAAGGGCGAGCCAGCAGCCCAGGCCCACGGTCAGGGAGATCTTGAAGACGGGGGAGCTCCAGTCGTTGGCTTGGTTCTCGTTGCCGGCCGTGTTCTGAAAGGCTAGGACGACCAGGACGGCGGCGGCGATGGTCAGAAACGATCCCAGGCAGTCGAGTTGCTTCCACGAGTGCTTGGGCAAGACGAGACGGTGCTCTTTTCTCGGCCAGCTGAGGAGAAATATGGCCAAGGATACGGCACCAATGGGACCACTGCACGGCAAAGAGAGAAGAGGAAGAAGCACATCGTTAGCTTTTCCGCCAGCAATTATGGAAGCGTATTGAAGCAGCAAATCGAGGCAAAAAAAAAAATAGAAGAAGAAGAAAAGAAAAGAAGAAAAAGAAAAAAAAAAGAAAAAAAAGAAGAAAAAGAAAAAAAAAAGGAAGAAAAAAAAAGAAAAAAAAAAGAAGAAAAAAAAGAAGAAAAAAAAGAAGAAAAAAAAAGAAGAAAAAGTTAAAGAGAGTTTAATGGAAGGGGGGAAGGAGCTGACTTGATCCAAAAGACCCATCTCCACGAGGCATATCGTGTCATGAGACCGCCGAGGACGGGGCCCAGGACGCCAGAAACGGCCACGACGACGCCCACCATGGCGCCGATATGCCGCTGCATATGCTGGGGGCTCATCTCGGGCAGCATGATCATGCTGAGCGAGTAGAGACCGGAGCCTCCGACGCCCTGGACGGCCCGAAAGGCGACGAGCTCGCGCATGTCGCGCGCCCAGCCGCAGGCGAGCGAGAAGGCAATGAAGAGGACGTAGGCGGCGACAAAGGCGTCCCGGCGACCGACGATATCCGAGATGCGGGAGAAGACGACGGCGCAGCCCATGTAGGCCAGCGTGTAGGACAGCGCGACCCAGTTGACGTCGTCGAGGTTATGGAATTCGAGGCCGATGTTGTACAGGCTCGTTGCGACGATGGAGGTGTCCATCATGGAGAGGAACAGGCCGAGACAGACGCTTATTTTTTTTTGTTGTTGTTTTCTCCATTGTTAGCCAGGCGAATTTTTTTTTGTTTTCTCCTTTTTGCGCGCTGTGCGTGCGTGTGTGGGCATGTCTGTGTTTTGTGTGTGTGTTTGTGTTTGTGTGTGTGTGTGTGTGTGTGTGTGTGTGTGTGTGCGTGCGTGTGTGTGTGTGTGTGTATGTGTATGTGTATGTGTGTGTGTATGTGGATGGTTCTTTTTTTTTTTTTCTTTTTTTGTGGTTTGGTCCTTGATGTGGTGACACAAGCCGGGATACAGACATACCCGATGCATAGCATCCAGAACCGACCCAAGGGCATCGCATTCGCAGGATGCGATTTGTCTGTCCCCTCCACCACCGTCACCGGCACAATGCCGAAATCCGACACAGGACCATCGTCCTGATCAGGCTGCAACTTGTTCAAGCCACCTTGATTGTCGCCTTGATCCATGGTTGTCGTGTGAAAAGACAAACAAGAAATAAAAAGAAAAAGAAATGTCGGAATTGCATCAGGAGGACAAGAAACAGTTGTATTCTATCCAAATCACACCTCCTGGTTTTCCCTCTACCAGCCTCTTTGCCTTTCTTTTCCCCCCCTCCCTTTCAGGAAACGAAAGCCTACCCCTCCTCCCCCCGGTTACTCATAAGCGCATGCGCATGCATATGCTGTGTGCATATGGAGAAAGATGTTGATGGATTCTAATCGGCCTCCCTCCCACTCCGTCTTCGTGCACGTCACCAACAGTGAATGGACAGGTCCATTGCATGTCCACATCTGATGTGTTCTGCCTGCATCGGCTGCCCTTACTGGTCGGGTAATGCCCCGAGGCATATGTGCTAGCTTGTTGCGGCTGCCCGGGTTAGCGCGGCGCCTCTCGCTTCGCGTATATTGAGTACTAGGTAGTTATTCTTTTTTTTTGCCCCTCCTTCTTCTTCTTCTTCACCTGCTTGTCCGGTTTTATACTTCGTATCGCTACCTAGCTCGGATTCAACCCCGCTCTCTCTCCTTTCATTTTCCCCCTCCCCTGAAACCCCCAGTTTTTCCCCCGCAATCCACAACCAGCTTTCGAACATCGGCCCTGTTTCGTTCGGAGCTCTTTCCTTTTTTTTTTCTTGATCCCCATCATGCAAATTGGCTGAGCGAGGAGGGAGGGCTCGCTTAATGTTGGGCCCCTCCAGCACAGCACTTTTGTTCTCCTCTTTCTGATGCAATCACTTCCCATAGCAGGACGGTCTTGCATGTCTGGCGGCGGCCACGTCACGTCGACCGACAGGGCCTGAAGGCGGCCGGCCGGCCCATCGAAATAACGCAGTCCTGATCGAAGTTGCATTGCATGACGCCGGTTGAAATCACCACCATCATCACGTGTGGGAAGTTGGCCATCCCATTGGCTCTGAGCGTGCATCTTTTACTTCCCACGAATTTCATGATTTGAATGCCATTGTTCTGGAGGCACGGAAATGGCTGAATCGGGAGGATATTTGAACCGCTGGTTCCTGCCATTCGAGGTGGGATTGCTCCACTCGCAGAGACTTGGCGGGTTTCGACGAGGGCCAAAGGAAACTTCGGCTCTCTTTCTCTTTCCATCTTCGCCTCGGTGTGCTCGCTAACGCTTGTCGGAGGCAAGGGAGCTGGATGTGGAGCCATATGCAGGCAGCATGGGCTTGATAAGGCAGGGGACGTTGATTAGCCCATCACACTAGGTACGTGCTATCGACGAATGATTACACTTACGATGCAACGACGGCTGTCTTTGACGGGTCCTCGTCATTTTGAGGAGAACATAGGTACCTACCGGAGGTATGTATAGGTACCTACCGGAGGTATGTGGAGCAGCCAGACTCTTTGTAATGCTTGCGCAAACAATGATGCCGCCATCGGCCGGGGACAAGCTTCGCCTTTTCACTAGTTTCATTGTGCAGCTCAACGCAACATGTGAAATTGATCTATCTTCTACTCTATCTTTCTAGCACCTTTTATTCCCAGACTCGGTACCGATTGATACATCCACTTGTGATTCCCCGTCACGAACAAGTGTCTGCAATGCCGAAGCTCTTGATGTTGCATCCAGCGAACTCTTTCCTCTTTCCAGTCAATCTCGACAAGTGCACCACACAACCAGGTTAAACAAAGCAGCATGCGACCAGATGCTTTGCGCCGGTCAAATTACCAGTCAAACAGGAGCGATTCCCATTGTCGCATCGTGTGAAATCAGATGAGGACCAGCCTCTGATCCGAAAAAAAAAAAAAAAAAAAAAAAAGGTTTGCGCCTTCATTTTAGCGTTGACCAAGATGAGTCTCATGCTGTGGTGTGATGCAATGCGTTTCCCTGCCATGACGTTCTGGAGCGATTCAGAGTCGTCATTGACGAATCTACTGCTGGGACTTGCGCTACAACTCACTCGTCAGCCTTCACGAATCGTGGTTTTCGCACGGAGCGATCAAGAGACTTACCGCAACTCTCTCCTCACGTCTCTGAAGTCTTGCCTTGGAAGCGAGACTGCTTTTCAAGGACCTTTTGTTATGTTTCGGGTCAATGAGGTTGTCTTCTGAGTCATCCGAATGCGAATCATAAATTTGTCCGCTTCCCGGGTTTCCAGGCTTGGGCGCCGAAGTTGTCGATGCTCCAGTAACTCCTGTATTTGCGGATGCTGCATCTTTGACCACATTTGGCGAAGTTGTCGATGTTCCAGTAAGTCCTGCATCTGCGGATGTTGCATCTTTGACCAGTGGTTGACGAATACTGGAGCGAGACCGCGGTCGAGTCGGCGATCGAGACGGCAAACGATTGGGCGAAGGATTCGGCGAATTGGTGTTGTCGCGGCGGCGATTCTTGTGAACCTTGACTGATCTGGGCCGACCAATACGTTCGTCCTGCTCGACGGGATAGCCGACTACAGAGGACTGCTCTATGTCAGCACGTCATGTCGCGACGACGACAGCAGCAAGCGCAGATAACCGACGACTCACATCATCGTACTTCTGTTCAGTGGAGACAGAGGTATCCTCAGTTGGGCGCGAGGCGGCCAGCCCAGCAACAGCGGCAATGACAAAGGTCTTTGTGAACTTCATTTTCGAATCGAGGGTCTTGTTGAGAGAAAAAAAAAGAATGTTTTGAGCAGAAGAAAGCGTTGTAGATTGAGTTGTGCTATTTGGAACTTGAACTTGTGTTGGGAAGATGAGATATGTCTCTTGGGAACACAGAGATGGTCTTGATCTTTTATACTCAACGACTTGGTCTGATCGTCATGATTCTGCCGGCATAGAACCACACCAAAGGGCCAAAAAAAAAGCTCATCCCCTATTCATTTTCCTTGCAACTGTCTGACAGAGATGGGCGAAATCCACCTGTCGAGGCGGAGCCATGAGAATGCGCATGAGTGCCAAGACCGACTTTGTTGCAACTTCCAGAAGCCACGATTCAGCCTCATGTCCCACGCGTCATCGCATCTCGACCAGACTCAGCCCCCAGAATAGGCATGGCAAAAGTTATTCATGGACGCGCTTCTGGTGCCCCTTGAGCCCCCCACACGCTGCCGCTTTTTTCTTTCCCGACCCTGACGAAATCCACCGGGGACGTGGGAACTCTGTGCATTGATGGAACATGCCGAGTCTGGAGTAGATGAAGGAGGCGTCGTGCGACAGCCCGACCTGTTCATGCAGAGTGGATGCTTCTTTGCTCTGGAACGCGCAAAATGCATGTCAAGTGGCTATGTATCTACGTAGTCTGATAGTTTTGTTCGTAGGACTAGCCAACCTTGTGCAAGGGGTTCAAGAATCGCCAGAGGGGCTCCTTCCATCATGGATCTGCGAGCGCTAGGCGACAGATTAGAGACGTGGAATAGGATGATGAATGTCCCGCAAGCCTGGTCGTTTTGACGCTCGCAGTCTGTCAATCAGTCATCCCCTGACCAGGACGTCGATTGAGGACAAGATGAGCTTGACATTTCGAGGGTTCCGAGAATCAATGCCGCCCAAGGAATTGTGATTGATCCAATTTGAGGGGATTGGGCTAGGCACCACCTGCGGACATTGTGGAGTGGGGCGTTCTGGCAAATATTTGTATCTGGTTACTGTCCGGTAGGTACTTTTTTCTTTTCAACGGCAGCGAGTCGGTCACAAGCAATACTTCAGGCTTTTTTTATTTTTCAAAAACTCAGGAAAGGGAAAAAAAGGAAGAATTAGACAGGATCAATTGATCAGAATCATGGCCGAACCCCGCTGCAGAAGCGGGAATGCTTTTTTTTTCGAATCAGGTACATGGACAGACAGGCGCGCGTTTGCTCCGCGAAAAGCGGAGGCGCAGATGAAGATGAAGTGGATCGCCGCCTCTGGGCGCCACGTCCTTGGTCCTGATGCAGGGCATGAATAATAATAGCCTTTATGCCAATCTCAACTAGACCTCTTAAGCTTATTCTTCTCCTGAGTCATGAAGCCATATAGTGGCGGGAGTCTGGATCAAATCCGTACAAGTCTGTTTGGGAGAGATAAGGCTTGTGAAAAAAAAAATCGCGCAAGAGCCAGGTCCCTTGCTGAAGCAGGGAAGGTCAGCGTCCCAGGCAGGCCCTGCTGCTGTCATCGCGAAACCATGCCCCTTTTTAGGTATCTTGCTGTTTTCTCTTCTTGTTTAAAAAGAAAAAAAAGGGACCTTGGGGAAGATCAAACCAGTCGAGACACATACACATCAAGCCGACAAGGTCGCAGACTATACAAGAACGCGACGCATGCCAAGAACGTCATCATGCACGGGCCAAATTGCGAGCCAAGTTGCTCCTTGAGGATATGGAGAAAACCTGAGACAATGACAGCCGCTGTCGAGTGCCACTGAGCGGAGCGCTAAAGGGACCAGTCATACGGAAGCATTTAAACACCAAGCGCGCTAGAGCCAGGCGCCGCCGAAAATGAAATGACTTGGCTCGTCCATTGAGTAAGGGCACAATGATGGAATGAGTTGACCAAGCCACTAGTGGGCATCGGTCCGAGGAGATGGTGTGGCTTGTAGCCCCACTTCCCACTTTCTAGATCAGGGGACCGGCCTAGGCCTTAAGGCCCTTAACCCTCGCCACAAGCCAAGCGCCTAAGTCTTGATAGACGACGACGACGACGACGACTGTTCTTGGCGCGGACGCAACACCCCACTTTCGACTGTGGCTCAGCAACCAACGCCTTGTGCACCCGTCGCAACTCGGCAACACAGGCTGATCCTCCGCTTACAGATAACCTGGATATGCGGAAAATGTCGCCCACCGCCTCGACGCAGTACGAGTAGCCAAGATATGGATTGCTACAGTCTGTACTGTTGACTTGAGGATTCAGAAAGTAAAAGTCGACCAAGGAGATGCCCTGAGCGGCGGAGAGATCTTGGCACAGCTGTCTCCTTCGACCGTGTGGTAGTACTTGGCACCCGGACAGGTAGAAGAGGTTGGTTAGCTGTAACAGCCATCATTTGCCTGTACAGTGTAGAGGTCACAGGAATGGGTGATGCACAGCGAAGTCCCCGGGCCGGGGGAAGTTGGTGCAGTAGCCAGCGAGGTTGTTGGCGGCCAAGAGAAAAAAACTTGACACCTTCACCTTTTGAGACTTGCTGACGGAGTGTCAGTCATCTCCGGCTCGGACTGAGTACTGGGAGACGCATCTGTAGCCCGAGGTCGAGGGACTGGCTGCTCCCGACGTAAAAGTCGTTGCAGAAGCATCGCTAGTGGGATACGAAGACGGAGACGTCAGAGGCAAGGAAGTAACACCGCAACTACAAGGAAGGAACGAGACGCGACGGGGGCGTCGCAAGTCAGTCGCAAACAATGCCTGTGGTGGGACGGCGTTGGGGCTGTTGAGAGAGTTGAGGGTCGGGGCAGGTACGACGAGGTCAAAGACGCGAAGTCTTGTGCCAGGCCGTCGTCCCAGCCCAGAGGCGAGTCCAACTGAGCCTGAAAACGGCGTAGATTGCAGTCGCTACACAGATGCCCTGTATCAACGGCAGCTGTGTCGCTCTGGTAGGCATCGATAGGAACTTGCCATAAGCGATAGAAACTTCCCGTAAGCGATAGCAACTTCCCGATAAAACTATCACGCCAAAAACTTAGTTTTGGCGTGACGTAATCTATGGCCTTCCTCACGAAAACAGACTTCGCACAACGCAGTATAAAAAGCAGCGATTTCCTCCCTCAAGCAAGAAAAATTTGTTTCTCTTCATCTACACCTTCATCTCTCACTTTCACGGTCCTCTTCATACTCACCATCTCTTTCACGGTCACAAGACAACAAAAGACCACTCGCGCCATCTGCCATCTGCCATCTGCTGACTGGCAAATACCAACTGGCAGCACAGGCAACGCGTGGTGACTCCTATTCTTCATTGCCTCTGCGCTCTAAAAGAGACTATAAGCGAACTGGCCAGGATAATAAAATTGCGGCAAAACTTCCTACTTTTCCTCCCCCCTATGTCACGTCAATCTGGAGAAATCTGGGACACTGATGGGGAAACCTCCGAGGATTGCGAACAAATGTTGAGGTATTAGAGCGGCCGTGGATTTTATGGCAAACCCGAGCTCATCAGTCGGCGTCGGGCGACCAAGCAACCAGGTTGGCATACGCGGAGGCCTTCCGAAGAGACATGATTGTGGCAACGGCGATATCGGGCGCATCAGTGGTGATCATTTCGATTGCATTTTGGCAACAGCAGAAGCCTTCCGAAAAGACATGATTGTGGCAACGGCGATATCGGGCGCGGCAGTGGTGATCATTTCGATTGCATTTTGGCAACAGCAGAAGCCTTCCGAAAAGACATGATTGTGGCAACGGCGATATCGGTCGCGACAGTGGTGATCATTTCGATTGCATTTTGGCAACAGCAGAAGCCTTCCGAAAAGACATGATTGTGGCAACGGCGATATCGGTCGCGACAGTGGTGATCATTTCGATTGCATTTTGGCAACAGCAGAAGCCTTCCGAAAAGACATGATTGTGGCAACGGCGATATCGGGCGCGGCAGTGGTGATCATTCCGATTGCAATTTGGCAACAGCAGAGGCGCGCTCATGTGCTCGAGCAACAATCGCATCATTGGGAGAATCCAGCATCTTGGCATATGGAAAGGTATATGGGAAGCTTCTGGTTTATTCCTTTTTTTTTTCCTTGCATCTCGGAGAAACCCCAGATTTGGGTCGGGAGACGGATCGAGATTCAACAGGGATCTCCCCCGCATCTACGTCATCCGTTGGAGGTGGTGCAACTCGCTGGGCACCCAAGGTAGGACGAGTCTCGTACAGGGACACTGATGAAGTGGAAGCGAGAGAATGATAGAGCCACTAGACAGGCAAGCCATAAGGCGCTGAATCAGAGAGGCATCAAGATTATATGTAACCTGAAGCCATGCAACAGAATGTGATTATGTAGGCCAGTCTGGGGCAGATCCCAGAACTGATAATAGGCCCCCATCTACAAGGCAGCGCAACCCTCGGGCGGTTCTGCCCCCAGAGCGAGCTCCATGTCGGGATCGGCCTTCTTCATGGCCCTCTGATACGCGGGCCGCCTGCTCACGCGCTCAGTGTATCGGAGCACGTCATGGTAGCCCTCCAAGCTGTACGAGGACCAGTACCTCATGGTCGTCAGCGAAAACATGAGCATCACATCGGCCACGCTGAACTGTCTGCCAGCCAGCCACTCGTTTTCGGCCAACCTCTTGTCCAGCTCGGCCAGCCCGTCCTTGAGCCTGCTCTCGCCCAGGGCAACCAGCCAGTGGTCGTCAGAGAGGCCGAGGGAGCGAGCCACGAAGATTCGACCGACGGTGGGCTGGAAGGTGCCGTTGGCCCAGTGCCACCAGTAGATGAAGTCGGCGTAAGCCGGGTCAGATGGGCCGATGAAGAGTCTGCCGTTGGCGAGCTTGTGGCTGATGTACTCGATGCACGCGCCGCTCTCTGCGAGAGTCACGTCGCCGTGCTGGATGACGGGCGCGGTGGCTTGCGGGTGCAGAGCTTTGTATTCCGGGGGCGCGAGCATGGGGGATCGCTTGTACACCTTGAGCTCGTAGTCGATCCCGAGCTCCTCGCACAGAAAAGGGATTCGCTCGGACTGAGAGACGCCCAGGTGGTGGACGAGGAGACTCATGGTGAGAAGAAAAGGGATGGAATGGTGTGCCGATATTCTGTTTGTTTTCCCCGTTGGTAAAGAGGGAGGGGGGCTGTTTCTAGAAGTAAATATGACGATAGAAGTAGAAAGAAAAAGAGCAAAATCGGAAATGCGAATACAATCCCAAATGAAGTGCCGTGGCTGTGGGTGTTGTTGAGTGACTGCTTGGCTGTGTGGATGGATGCTTCGGCGATTTATTCTCTATGCTGCTTGCTACTCGGTTATCGGCGTGCCGCTATTCCATTTTAGGTCTCGAGTCTCGGAACGACGACATACCGATGAGGGAAAAAAGACCACAGAAGTTGGGCTGTCTTGGGGATCCCATCTCTCGTCCATCCCATCCACGGTCGCAGGAAGAGGCTTGCTGCTGTCCGCAGCTGGTCAGTTCAGCCGGCCTTGTCGATCCAATGCAAAGGACAAGCCCACGGGGCCCGGG
>JMQE01001886.1:0-10073 GCA_000731825.1 Hypocrella siamensis | reverse complement strand
CCCCTTCCCCCCCTTTTCCCCGGTCCTCCCCCTCAGACATGCGCTTGCGCATTGCCCTTGTCCGAGACTGACGCGATGAGCTGCTCGACGTGCACGGCAGAGGAACACCACGTCGCAACGTGGGACGCGGGCTCCTTCTTTGCGCTGCACGACTACAACTCGGACGGGCGGTGGCAGGGCGAAGAAGTAATGCGGACATACGGGCTGATGGACCCGTCCAACAAGGACATGCCGGAGGAGCGGAAGCGCCAAGTGCTGCAGCGCGTCATGGAGCTCCTGGACAAGAACGGCGACGGCGTGGTGACGCACGACGAGTTCACCGACTTTGTAGGGCACGGGGGCACGCTGCCGGATCTGGGGACGGGGCCGGGCCATCACGGAGACGACGAGTACGAATACGAGATTCACCACTGGGAAAAGTACCACGACGAGAACACAAAGCTCGAGGACCTGACGCATCCCGAGGACATTGAGCATTTCAAGTACCACGAGGAGCTGGAGAGGCAGCAGGAGGAGCAGGAGGCCATGGACAAGAAGGCGGTGATTGAGGAGAATATTCCATTAAAGTTTCGAAAGCCGGCATAAAGTTCCGATGACGGTTCTATCGTTCCTTTTTGATTTTCTTTCCATCACTCTTTTCCCTTTCTCTCTTGTCTTTTTCTTTTTCTTTTCTTTTTCTTTTCTTTTTTTTCACCTCTTTATCTTCTGTAAAGTCCTAGTCAGGAGCCGTAACAAAAACGTCAAAGACGCAATGCCACACTCCAGGCGCGTACGTCTTGACCTTTTCCACCTTTTCCACCTTGAGCCCACGAGCCGGCCTCGTCCGGCCCTCGTAGTCTCTCAGCAAGCGTTCAATCTCGCGTCTTGTGGTCTCAATGTCGGCCTCGGCCACGTTTTCATGAAGATGCAGCCAAGCGCTGCTGCTGCTGCTGCCCCTCCCGCCGACGTCGCTGCTGCTGCTGCTCACGCTCGACCTGGTCAGGCACAGGGCACGTTCCCAAACGGGACGACTGGTGGGCAAGAGGCCGCAGTTGACGTGTCGCAGGGCACGCAGGCATCCCCAGCGCCGGAGCTGGTCGGTCCTCGAGCCCACGTGCGCATTGTCCTCACAAAACACCACCAGCGTCGCCTTGGTCATCTGCTCCTCCGGCCCAGGATTCACACACACTTCCCAGCCGTTGAGGGCGGCTCCGCGACGTAAGCCCTCGACGCTCCATGGGTTCAGTTCCCAGCATGCCACGCGCATGCCGAGCCTGGCGTAGCAAAAGGCAAAGTAGCCGATGCCAGCGTACAGGTCCACGGCCCAGACTTGATCATCGTCGTGGTGCTGCTGCTGCTTGTCCTCGTCTTTAGCGGATGACTTTTTGTGCGCCGCAGCGGGCGGAAAGCCCAGCAGGCGCGTCTTCTCCTTGACATTGCCTCGGCTGAACATTGTCCAGCGCGGGGCCCACGTCTGCCATATCCCGTTCTGCTTGGTACGCACCCAGAAGGCGCGGTCAAAGTCGGGCGGTGAGGACGTCGCCGGGCCAAAGTCGCCGTGGAGGATGCGGAGCTGGCTCGGTTGGCGGATGACGTTTTCTCCCGTGCTGCCGCCGGGAATGCCTTGGTTGACGGCCAGGTGTGTCAGCGGGTTCGATTTCCGCCGCGAGAGCCGCTGCAGGATCAGTGTCCAGAGGGAACTTGTCGTCGCCGCGTCGTGCCGGGACAGTTCTAGCGTCCACGTCGCGTTGGCGAAGCTGCCGGCTGGCAGGAGCGCCATGGGCTCGTACACGGTGAAGCGCCGCGGCGCTTGGCTCGCCAGGTCGTGCGTCCAGCTGGTTCGGTCTGCTGAGGCCGGTGGCTCAATGGTTCTGGTCCAGTCCGAGATGGCGGCTTGGATGGGTTCGACGCTGGATGATGATGCTGGCAGCCGCGACGGCGATTTGGGCATGGCTGGCTTCCGAACTTGCGAGGGGATTGGATATCACGGTTTGTTTTGTTGGTTTCGGAGAGGAAATTGGGTCTGGTGGAGGATTGTGGAGGAAAAGGATCAGGAAGAAGTTTTTTTTTTTTTTTTTTTTTTTAAAGGAGCCAACATGTGTCAATACACTCACTGGCTTGGATAGCAACGATACGAGGCTATCGAGATGCCGTTTGACTCGATGGGCGCCCCACTGTCCAAGATGAATCTTTCATCATTTGGTGCAGACCGTCTTGAATGCAGAGGCAGCCATGCGATTCGAGCATGTTCATGTCATTTCAACAAAATACGACCCAATCTCTTATCTCCTATGAAAAAAATGGAAGCAGAAAAAAATGGAGGAAGAGGAGGGAACAAATAAGAGGCACTAGAAAAAGGAATCCCATAAAATGCCGTTCAAGTCATCTCACAGATTATGGATATCTCAAAAAAACAATATGCTAGTCTACATCTGGGAGAAGCTGAGCTGTCCCGTCCCGTCCCGTTTGTTGGCCCATTCCAATCAATGCCTCTATGCAACGCCTCATAAGAAATAGTCACTCGGCCCCCTCCTGCTGGCCGGGACATGTCTCTGGTCATCCGGCACCGCTGAGAATATGCTGAACCTGGGATTCAAATCCTTGTCTACCGTCATGATGGAAGCAACGTTGCCGCATCGGTAACAGTAGTTGGGCGCAGACCATACCGTCACGACTGAGCTCTCGGCGAAATGATACTGTCAAAATCAGGATTCCGTCAGCACCAACAATCCATCCATCCGCCCACGCACATGCGTCCGCCATGCCCATGTCTGGAAACAAGTCCTTCCAGACTCACCTTGTAGCCTTCATTTACAAGCTGATGTGCTCGCGCAATCAGCTTCAAGCCATTCACATGGTTAAACTCTGTGGCCACCTTGTCGCCGAACAGCCAGCCGGCGCCGCGCGGGCTGATGGCCCACGTCTCGACTTCTTCGGGATCTGACCAGACCAGGTCGCAAAAGGCGCCCTCGTGCGGGATCTCCTGGGCACGGGCAACAACACGGATCTGGTCAATCGTTCTGATTTCGGGACTCAGCCCGCCGTGCACGCAGAGCACTTCCCCGTCAATGATTGCTGCGAGGACGAGGAAGTCAAACACGTGACAACAGGCCTTCCAGACGGACGCGTTGCCGTACTTTTGCTGGCACTCTTCGTAAAACCCGTAGACTTGCGTGATTTGCCGCGACTCGTGATTCCCGCGGACAAGAACAATTCGTTCCGGGAATCTGTTGGAAGAAGCATTAGCCTTTGAGGAACAAGACGCCCTGTTCATCAAATCAAAACTGAGCCATCTCTCACTTGGCCTTTAAGCACATGAGCAACGTAAACGTCTCCAGGCTGAAATAACCTCTGTCAACAAAGTCGCCCAGGAAGATGAATCTGGTCTCGGCGCTTTGAGCAGATGTGACATTGGCGCCGGATGAAACGGATTGCCGATAGCCTTCGGCAGACCCATCAGCAGCAGCAGTGGCGTCGTCGCCGTCGTCGTCTTCAGCATCGCCAGCAGACCCGGTCGGGGTCGGCGAGGTCGGCGAGGTCGGAGATCGCAGCTTTTTCCGTAACTTGGGATTCTTGATCTCTGTCGGCGGTTCGATGTCCTGGGATGTGATGACGGTTGTGACAGTCTTGGGAGCCTGAACGTCGCTCTCGCCCGGCATGCCTCCCGAGACCCGGAAAAGCTCCAGTAGGTCATAAAATTGGCCGTGGATATCGCCGCAGACGGTGACGGGTGTGCATACGGGCTGGATGTTGGACTCTAGGGTGTTCAAAGTCAGCCAGATGCCACGAAGCGGATGTGAGGGTCTGGGGCTGCATGTGCTTTCCCTCCTTTCTTCATGTACCCACCTTCCATCAGTATCTCCTTGACCTTTTCGCAGAGCTCCTTCATAGCCCTCTCAGGCAAATAGTGGCATTGTTTGGCTTCTTCGAGCCATTCATCTAGCCCGGCATTGGGACCCAGCTTTGCGGGGCCCGGTCGCGGTACACTTGTCGCCATTTTGGCGTAAATGCGTAAGCGTAAGAGAGAGAGAGAGAGAGAGAGAGAGAGAGAGAGAGAGAGAGAGAGAGAGAGAGAGAGAGAGAGTGTGTGTGTGTGTGTGTGTGTGTCTTTGTGTGTCTTTGTGTGTCTTTGTGTGCGAGAAAGAAAGAGAGAGAGAGAGAGACGAAAGAGTTGGCCTCGGCGGAAAGGATGCCGAAGTCGCGAAGACTAGGATAGGTATTTCACCGGCCGCGGCGGGCGCTTCAGGCGGCGCGAGGCAGCAGTGCGTTACTGGTCTTCTTGCAGAGCACAGAGCGACGACCAGAGCGACGACAGAGTACGGAGAGAGCTCGTCCCGACAGCCGACGAGCTGGATGAAATCGGACTCCAACGATGCGTGAACGTAGTTCTCGCCTGGTAAGTGGTAACTAGTGAGCGATCGTCGGACCTTCTTCGGGCCAGGGCGTCACCAACTGGGAGGCGGCTGCGAACAAACCACGCTGAAGAGCAGGGGCTGGCGGGTTGGGCGGGCTGGCGGGTTGGCGGGTTTGAGTCTTGAGACGAAGACCCAGTTACTTTTACCCCCGTAGATGCGGAACGGAGGGTTGAAATCGAGCAGAGTCGCTGGCTATCCTTGGTACCTGGTGGGCTGGCCAGGGACCGGCCTTGAGCCCTTCCAGCAGACAACCAAATAGATCAGCCGCAGCAGCCCAACCCCACAACCGGGCGGGGGTGGGGCAGTAGTTACCTCATCAGGGCCTCTCAACTCTCGACTTCGACTGCACCATGACTATCTACTAGGCGACCTTTTTTTTTTTTTTTTTTTTTTTTTTTTTTTTTTTTTTTTTTTTGCCAATCTTCGTCACGCGCCAGGTTGGCCAGCCCCCAACATCGCTCGCTTTCGAATATGCGCCATGTCTACGCCGGCACCGCAGGTCTTGTCACGCAAGGCCAACGGCACCATCAAAACGGGACATGGCCAAGCCAACATGAGATCAAGGGTAAACATCATCTTCAGGCCTTGCCTCGCGCGTCATCGTCATCAGTATGGCAAGCACTGACACGCTTGGGACCAGAACAAGGGGAATTCATCAAACGCAGGGAATACACCAAAGCCAGCAAAGGGGAAAGCTGCCGCCGACAGACGGGCCGCATCCCAGGTAAGACTCGATGAGGGAAACAAACATTCGGCTCGTGGCGGGACGCAGGTCATTGAACCGGTCATTGACGCATTTTCCAAGAGTGCTCAGGAAGGCGGTGCATCGACGCAAGCCAAGACCCCACGCACCAAATCGCACGATGAAGGCGAGAAGCTAGTAATCCGTCGTCTGCCACCGGGCATGACGCAGGAAGAGTTTGTCTTGATTCTTGGACCCGATTGGGAGCCATCAAAGGGCAAGGTTGACTGGTTATCCTACCTTCCCGGCAAAACCTCCACCGAGTACGTCAATTTCGACAGTGTCTGCCATATTCCTCCTCATACTTGCGCTCGATACTACTTAGTTCTATCTATTCTATTCAGTGCCTTCAGAGCAACCTCGAACTGACAAGCGGCCTCCTATCAAGTCCATCGAAACCTTCTCGGCCCAGTCGTGCTTATTTGCACTTGCTTCGAAAAGATGATATCATGCCTCTCCATGAGGTAGTCAGAGGCTCGAAATGGGAAGACGAGAAATCCACCTTTACCGACCCGGCATTGATAGGTCCCCCGTCGTTGGAATTCTCCGTGTACAAGAAGATCGCGGGATCGAAGAGACGCACCGATGCCCGTCAAGGAACCATCGACCAGGACCCGGAATTCATGGCCTTTCTAGAGGAACTCGCCAATCCTGCGCCCATGCGGGATAGCATCGATGTCGAAGACACGACTGACAAAGCCAAGACGGAGACGAAAACAGCCATGACGCCCTTGGTGGAATACCTCAAGGAGAAGAGGGCCAACAAAGGCAAAGACCCATCTGGCAAGGGCTCCAAGGCTGCTCACGGTGGCAAGGGAAAGAGCGGATCCAAAGACGAGCAATCGGCTCTCGGCAAAAAGAAGGCCAAGGGTGACAAGACCGAAAAGAGCCCAAAGGAAACCGTCAAGATTCTTACGAAACGGGCTGCCACCGACCAGGCTGTCGAGGCTGCCAAGAACGCTGCCAGCCAAATCACAAATGCTGCCGCTGCTGCCTCGGCCGCTCAATCACAAACCGCGACGGCGACGGCGACGACGACGGCGACGACGACGACGACGACTGCCGATGTACCAAAGAGACGCCGTGCTGGAATCGCTGCTGCGGCCAGAATCCTGCAACGGGACCTTGGTCTGAGCCCTGGAAGTGCCCATAGGCGGGCTCGACAAGACGCCGCCAAGTCGGACGCGGATGTCCAGCAAGCAGCCGTGGTCGTCGGCAAAGAGGAAAGTTCACCAGCATCAAACGCCACAACCGCAACAACAGCCACCGTACCGACAGACGCGCCGGCAGCAGCAACAGTCAAAGGGAGACCCGAGAGCCCCGTCACGGTCACAAGCAAAGCTCAGGGCGGGCAGAGGAATCGCGGCGGTAAGAATCCTGAGAAATCCAAAGTCGGCAACGAAGCCACCACAACTGCGCCGTCGAGCGGAACCGGTCCGACTGCCATCTTGAGGAAGAAGAAAACTGCCGAGGACCTGAAGCAGAATCCCTCGGAGGCCCCGTCGTCGTCGTCGTCGTCCGAACCAACGATTGCCAGCATTACGGCTCGCAATGGCGATAGGGTAGCGAGCCAGGAAAAGAGAAACAGCAAGCAGCCGTCGCAGAAGAAAGCAGCTGCGCCGGTCTCGGCCAATGCAACGCAAGCGTTTGTCAAGCACACCAGCGGGTCCCACGGAATAAACGACGCAAGTCTCCGAGAGGTTCTGGGGGCTTTCGGCCCCATTTCCGTCATTGAAATCGACAAGCGCAGGGGATTCGCATTCGTGGACTTTGCCCATCACGACGGCCTCTCGAAAGCCATTGCAGCCAGTCCTTTGCCAATCGGACAGACTAGCATTCAGGTCAGCGAGCGCAGGGACAAGAAACCTGCCCCTGTCTCTGGTGCGTCGTCCGGAAAAGACGGTGCGAATGCGAGTGCGAGTGCGAGTGCGAGTGCGAATGCGAATGCGAATGCGAATGGAGGAAAGGACAAGGACAAGTCGTCTGGAGGAGGAGGCCGCGGGCGAAGACACCGCGGCGGGGGAAAAGCAGCCAGTGGCGTCGTGAACGGACAGGCCGTTGATGGATGAAGTCAGGGGAAGCAAAGGGTCCCAAGAATAGGGGACAAGCTGACCTTGAACCAAAGTTTTCCATCTTCTTGTCCATTCTTCTCCGTCAGGCGAGATGTCTCGGACGCAAGATGAAACTTACACGATGGGGAAACCTACACGATGGGGATCAGGGTTCGAGGCGTCCCGGCGCTTAGGCGCAGGTTGTAGTCATCGGCGTCTCTGCTAGAATGGCAAGCGGTGACGCGGTGACGCGGTGACGCAGTGAAGACGCAAAGGCGTCCAGAGGTTCCGGGTCCATTGTATCAGCGGACAGGGATGATTCAGAGAAGCCTAGTGACGAGTTCTCGGGGGCATTTCGCGCCGAGATTTTGAAGTGAATACGATGGACGGGGGGGGGGGGGGGGGAGGGAACATGATTACGAATTGTGAGCGTAAGTGTGAGTGTAAACGGAGTGAATTACAAGTTTAAACGCCATGATCCTTTCTTTTTTCTTTCTTTTCTTTTTTTTTTTTTTTTTTTTTTTTTTTTTTTTTTTTTTTTTTTTTTTGCAAAGACGGGCCTTTTCGGTGTCCCAGCACACGGCCAACGAGCAGCAAGGAGTTGGTTGACGCAGAGCCAAAAGCACGACCAGACAAGGTTATTCAAGGAAGGACAGCCAGTACGCACGCCGTCACCGACCGCAAGTGCATGTGTGTGTGTGTGTGTCGACACCACCCAAGAGCCCAAAACTACAAGATGCCAAAAAGCCTAAAGGCCAAGACGAGCAGGAGGGCGGCACCAAAGCCCACGGCGACGGCGTCCTTCTCGGCCATGATCCTGGTCCACCAGGCCAAGAGGTCGACGAGCCACAGCCTCTGGCCGACGTCCCTCCTGGCGGCCCTCAGGCCGGGCAAGCCGTCGATGCTGTCGACGTTGTTGGCGCTCTGGTAGCCGCGGATCTTGTTGGCCTGGGCCTGCTTGGTGGCCCAGAGGTCGAGCGTGGGCCTGGGCTCAAAGACGGACGTCTCGTCGACGGCGGCGGGCTTGTACAGGGCCGTCTTGACGCGGGGGACGCCAAAGCCGCAGCTGGTCTGGACTTGCCAGATGTTGGCGACGATGATGGCTCGGGCGCCGTCAAAGGATGGCTGTTTGGCATTAGGAGACGAAGCAGGGGTAGGAGTAGGAGTGGAAGTGGAAGTAGTAGTATTAGTAGAAATGGAAGTGGAAGTAGTAGGAGTGGGAGTGGGAGTGGAAGTAGTAGTATTAGTAGAAGTAGTAGGAGTGGAAGAAGTAGGAGGAGTCAGGACAGTGGCGGCGGCGGCATGATGCTCAACGATGCGCCTCAGGAGAGCCGGGAAGCGCACGTCGTCGTACTCGACGACGGAGGCGGTACAAAACAGGCGCATGATGCGCGGCGCCTCCCCGACAGACATGAACATGAGGCACAGACGGGCATTGTCGTAGGCGTGGGCAATGGTCTCGCAGCCGGACCCGGTGCGGTCGACGTAGGCGGCCTGCGTGGGCGACAGGACGGCAAAGTGCGTGTCCGTCATGCCCTTGGGCGAGACGTTGATGTGGCGTGCGTGCGTGCCGGCCGAGCCTGTGAAGAAGACGGGTTGGCGCTGGGCCCAGGATGCTAGGTCTGGGGAGAGGGAGGGCGAGAGCTTCATCTTGTTTTTTGTGTGGTGGTGGTGGTGATGTTGAGGAGGGTAGGGGAGAAGGAGTTTTGGCTGTCGTGGTGTGTACGATTGGTATCTTCAGGTAGGTAGGTATCTATGTATGTAGGATGATTGCACACACACAAGTACAATCAATGTGTAAAGTACATGATTTGGGGGGCAAGACCAAAAAAGAAAAGATGTAGAAGAGAATGAAGAAGTGACGGAGAGAAGGGAAAATCCTCGACTTAGTTGCCCCCCCTCCCTCGCTAGCTTCTTGCCGCATGCGCACCTGTATGATAGTAGTATGCGTGTAGATTGCGTGACGTCTTATCGCGGGCCGCACCCACAATTCCCCATATTCACTTCCCCCTCCGCTTACATGTACATTGTGTGTACATTGTGTGTACAAGTGGCGCATACATGCACATCAGGTCCCCACGGGATAGGGAATGTAATTGCCATTCTCGACATATTCGGGGTAGACAGCCGTTTTGACGGGCAAGTGGAGGCCGTAGTCGTAGACGTAGTCATGACCGGTGTGGCTGCTGCTGACCGTCACCATTCTGGACGGTCGCCGCTCAGGCCCGGGGCCCCAGGATTCCATATAGCTTTGGCGCCGGCTGGTCTTGGCCGAAGACGACGAGGGCGGCTGCGGCACCGGCTGCTTCTTTTCCTCGAAGCGTGTCTTGAGTCGTTCCGTCTCCTTTTTGCTGCTACTCGTCTTACGCGACGACGGCGTGGCCGGCGCCGGCGGGAGGCTGCTGCTGCTACTGCTGCCCGCGGCGACGCCGACAGCCTGGCACTGTGCCTCGAGGGCCCTGTTCTTGTGTCGCAGTACTTCCTTTTGCCGCGCGAGCTCGTCGTTGGTCTCGGCGTACTTTTGCCTGTCTAGACGCAGGCTCTCGGCTTGCTTTTCGAGACTGTGCACCCGTGTCTTGAGCAGGCTGTTGGCCTGGTGCATCTCCGACAGCTTCTCGTTGGCCTTTTCCAGCTGCGTCCTGTACCGGTCGCGCTCTGCGCTGACCTGGTTGAGCTGGGTGTTGTAGATTGTGTCCTGGGCCGTGACGCTGTCGTCATAGTCGTGTCCTGGGGAAGGGGTCCGGTCTAGTCAGCGAAAAAGAGGGGATTGAAAGAAGAAAAAGAACGTGGGAAGTGAGTGTGACTGACCTTGGTTCCTTCGGCCGATGTTGGCCGAGGCTCGGCGGGAGGTTGACGGCATTGTTGGTTGGTTGGTTGGGCTGGGGG
>JMQE01001885.1:0-10115 GCA_000731825.1 Hypocrella siamensis | reverse complement strand
CCCCCCTCCCCTCTTTACCTGCATGCCGCACGCCGCAATTGTTTTCCCTTTCCTGGCTGGGGCTCCAGAGCGCAAAGAGCAGCATGACGAACGGGCGTCACACTCGTCATACATGTGTATGTGCTCGCCAGGCTGCCTGGGATGCGTATGCGTAGTCTGCCCCGAGCCTGTCTCGAACAGGCTTCGTCCCTCCACCGCCCGCAAGGCGCGATGCAATGCCGACCAACAGACCGGCAAGGCCACGGAGCCCACACCACCTTTTTTTTTTCAGCAGTTTTTAGCAGCTTGGCTCGGATCTCATATGGCAAGGTTTTTGGTTCCGCATGGACGAATCCCGACTGCCTGCCTTGTGCAAGCAACTTTGAATCCAATACTCGGCAGGCATGGGCACAAAGTACGCATACTTGCGTACATCGTCGTTCTACGTGCATCTAGCCACATCTGTCCTCCCTCAATCCGGCACACCCTCGCCCTCAGCAGCCACGTAGTACCGTAAAATACTGCTCAAGCAAGACACTAGACTCATCCACTGACCGGCTTTTGCAGGGATTCGCTGTGTTGGGGAGTCTTGACACCGTCACACCTTGGACTTCTTGTGTGATCACGAGTCACGCTTGGAACACCACCTCTCTAGCCTATGATTCCTCCGTCAGTCGTCCATGGTACAAGGACGCGGCCTGTTCCTGGCATCTCTGGCATCTCTGGCATCTCTGGCGAGCCTCTGTACTCCGGCTGCCCGAGATACTTGTTGTCACCAATTCACATGCGGCCGTTTTGCTCTCAGCCCAACCTTGCCTCCACGGCTCTCTCTCTTCAACCCGTCAACCAGCAGTCAAAGGTCAAGCCTTGCTGGGTGGCGGAAACCAAGGGCCTCCCCCCTTCAGCGGCGCGGGCCATGGTCGAGCTGTCATTGACAATGCCAACACAGGACAAATCTGCGAGTGGCAGAGCTGGAACAGAGACATTCTGGCTGAGTGGGGGTTTCCTGTGTTGATTTCTGCACTCCCTGACCTTGTGGTCGACCAACCCATGCGAATACCGGCTGGATGGTGCCAACCCACCCCTTCTTCACCCCTTCTTCGCCCCTTCCTCACTCCTGTCTCATATACCCCGTACCTCTGCGATCCTTTCCTCTGCGTGACTGTACTTGTCTTGTTCGAGCTGTGCCGTGTGCTTTTGCATTCTACGTATCGCGACGGCTGTCCTCTACCCGCGACCCAGGCCACTTGTGATACCGTGCCAGAGAAAAAAAGAAAAAGAAAAAAAAAGAAAGGCCTGGCCTGCCGCAGCTGCCTCATCATTGCCCCCTCCTCTCTGCCTCTCACGCGTCTGATCAACGAAGGATCTAATCCACTCTTGTGCCACTTATAGCCTCGACCTGTGATAACGAATGCACCAGCATTGTGAACCCTGGCCTGCAGATTGGCTGGCTCACCGACTGCCTCAACTTTCACGCTTCTGGGCTTACATTTTACTCTCCCGGTATCTTCGCGCAGAGCATTATTTTTCCGTCATTTCCTCATCTGTGCTTGTCTCTGTTGGCTCTTCAACGACCGAGAAAAGGGGAGGTGCACCTGAAGATTTTCGCAAACATCCCCCATTGCCTCAAGCGACTTGTCATTCAACATAGGCTGATCTCTTGAAGCACTCAAGGCGCGGAGCCTCGCACAGCCTTACACCCCCCCCAGAACGAGCTGGATAAAACTTTTCGAGTCCTCGAAGCTCGGTAGAGAGCAGATCTCCTCTCTTCGGGCGCCTTCACCGTCAAGAAGTATCGTCAGAAGTCGATCAGCGTCCAGTGTGTCTCTGCCTTACTTTCTTGCAGGGCACAACGGATCCTTTCCGGCTCCATCTTGATGAGAATTCCTGCGAGCCCGTCGTCAGTGCTGTTGCCAGCGCACTCTTGCATTTGCTCGTGTCGCGGATTGGGGTTTCTCGAGACGTGAAAATAAATGTATGTAGGTCATCCCTGCCTCTCATGATGGGAAAGCCTGACTCGGCCCAGGCAAGCCTTCGCTTGGTCGCAATTCTCCAGCCAACGTTTACACGACATGCGACAAAACGGGTCCGTCATTACAACTGCCCAATAAACTCAAGATACCAAAAGCTCCAGCGTATTCGATACTTGCTGATCTTGGTATCATTTGCTGCCTGTACCCGACCACCCCATATGCCCTCTCAGATTGGTGCGTCACTGACCGACCATGTGAGACGTACTCTGTCCAACGCTGGGTGTAACTGTAGTCCTCTCCACTGACATACCCAGACCGAGACACCTGCCATCGCGCGTTCCTGCAACCCTATCAGTCTTATAACGTTACAGAAGACCTGCGGCACTGGCCATCGCTGCTTTTCCTCGCCAACTCCTTGGCCCTTCAGCTAGTCGACAAATTGATCGCGACCTTCTCCGATTGATCATCTTCATCACAGCCATGGTCAGAGACTGGCCTCGTGACCCGTTCCCTCGGCAGCAATTGTTTGCGCAGCAATGCCTTACTCCAAACGGTCGGCACTCGTCCTTTCAACAGGAGAGGCATGCAGGAGATGTGGAGCACCGCCCGGAGTCGTTTCCACAAAATCGCTATGCCTTTGAATCCTCAGAGCAAGGTCGCTTCCCCGAGGCGTTCGATATGCATCGTCGTCAGCCTCCCATGGTACGGATAGCTCTGCAGTATTCTGGTGCGATCCCAAGCGCTGACGAGGCAAATTGCCCTAGCAAATCGACGCAGCCTTACGCTCACACTGCGGCATCGCGGCCAAGCAGTACTTTGTTGCCGCTATCAGTGACGACGGGAAGCCAATGACTTTTACTAGTCCAGGACAGAGGCTGAATGATGCCACCATACGGCAGTTTTTCGACTTGACCAAGTTTCAAAACGTGATGGCTCGTATTGGCGCCGGTAAGGACCTGAGTCGCACGCATTGGGTCACAAATGTCCAGTCCACTGACCGGCTTTGGAACCTGAACCCTTTCAGGCGCTGATCCAATATTGGAGGATTCCTTTGGGGCCGAGGAAATGACCCTCCATAGAAATAGCAGTCGTGGGCATCATAAGCCTTCAGATCGACGTCATTCCGTCCTTGACGATTGGGACGCTTCTGGGCGCCAGGGTCGTAAACGACCCCGGCCTCGCCACCCCATTCATGAAGATGACGACGTGCCCATGACGGTCTCTTCACGGCGAGGCATCAAGATCAGTGACTCTGATTCGGTGTGGACCTTTTACGAGCAAAGGTTTAAGAATTGCCAGCAGACGGCTTGTAAGCTCATTGCCAAGGCCTGGGTGAAGGCAGTCGAACCAAAGAAACAGTCGACACATCCTTACACTGGCAGCGATGAGAAGGCTCCGGATTGGTGGCCCAAGCCATGGGGTCCGACCAAGGACGACAAGGTCAGGCACAAGGAGCCGGATCATTTGTACAAGAGAGGTACCCTGAAACGACTGCGCGTCCTCCATGACACGCAAGCACTAACTTCCTACCATAGAACGCGTCCATTTGCTCGCTCATATACTGAGACTGGTCGTCGAGCCCACCTTGAAGCAGCACAACGACCTCCAGAAACTGAGTCTGAATGTCAAGAAGCTGGAAGAGACGACACACGAGGCTCTGTCGTCGTTCTTCATGGACAATGAGACGAACGCAAAGAAAAAGCCCTATCTGAACGAGATCTTCAAGATGGCGAGACAAGAGGAACGCTTCAAGAACGGGGAGATTGGTAAGTGCGGCCTCATATCGTCTTTATTTGGCCTGCTTTGCATGGCAGTCCATGAATACAACGATGCTGATCGGCAGATCTTCAGATGGATCCACCGAAGTATACGTGATGGCCGAGGACAAGATCCCAGACAACTACACGTCAGACAACGAAGACGGACCCTTGTCCAAAGAGGAAGACGATGACGACGTGGCACGTCCAAAGGCCAACGCTCAACAGCACTGCGCGCTTCAAACGCCATCAACGGGTCCACCTGTTTCCGGGCAAGCTCTGCATGGCAGTCATGGGCCGCCATTTATGGGAGAGCTGCCAGTTCGAGGAAATTCTTTCAATCCAGCAATACTCCCAACGGAAGTACCGTCGCAGCCTCACGCTTTTGTCGACAGCGATGGGATTCCTGTGACAGGTCAGGCTGCCGTTGCAGGATCCAATTCGGCCTTGGCTCTGGACATGGTCACAAGCCCTCACAACGCGAGCCGCCGTCCATCCGTCTTCAGCGAATACGCCAGTCCCGGAGGTCCCAGTCTGTATAATCAACAATGGCAGCAGCCTGGGTCGGCTGGGCCGACGCAGCCCCCCCTGTATTCGTTTACGCAACCACATTCAGCCCCTTCGCAAACATCATTCATCAGCCCGGTTCCGATGAACCCACCTCAACCTTTCATTGGAGACTCTTTCGACGAGCCTGGCCGGCCGGACTTTGATGCGAATGGAGGTCCGATTTACAGGTCCGAGGAGATGGCGCACGCAGCCGTCAATCAGCATCAAGGTTATTACGTGTCCAGCGATGTGAGACCGAGCATACGGATTCTGAACCAAGTGGGCGATAATGTTCCCAGAAGCCAGATATAGCATGTGATCAAGAGGGTGTCGTCCGTCAATTATGCTCAGGAGATGTCGATTTGCGGCAGCGAGTGCTGCCTGTCGTATGACAACATCTGACGTCGATTGCCGCTTTCAAGTTTCCAGACGCGCAATTGGCTCGAAGTGTCGAGATGAATGATGACTTTCTCCACATCCGGAGCTCCGACGATGCGGCTTTCCGTTCTTAGTCAAGGCGGACGTTGGACGTTAACCATCATGGTCAGCACCGAGCTGTGCCTGACTTCTCAGCTCCAGTATGATCCAGCCTTAAGCCGTCTTGCCCCTCTTCCTCCTCCTCCATCCTGACATCCCCTTTTCTTATTTGAAAGAAGCGTTTCTGGCACATGGAGCTTGCGAGTTCTGCTTCTTTTCGGGAGTTTCAGGCATCGCAGTGGTTTGCAGAGACACCTGACGGGTATTTCCGCGGCTTTGGCCAAATTTGGCAATGACTTGACGTGTGAGACCTGCGTGGGGCGTCCTCGACGGGAATGCGAATGGGTACTTCATTGGTCGCTATGGCTATCCAAGGTATCGTTGCGGCTTTGGGATTTGGTGAGGCAGGTGTGATTCTTTGGTTTTTGGCCGCGAGCTTCGGGTCGGACGAAAGACGCAAGACTTGTGAGTCTGCCGTTTTGCTTCTTTGTCTTGGCGCTTTGTCCCCTCCCTCTCAGCCTCTTGTCTTTTGTATTCCGTTACTTCAACGATGCGGGACAAGAAGCCCAGTGACGTTTCGGCTAGGTGCAAGCATGGGCAAAGATCGGAAAAGTTTGGTACGGGCGGGACGGCGTTTCCCTGGCGGTCAGAGCATGTATGGCTTCATAGCTCATTTCTGGACCTGTTTTAGACTATAGGCGTCCTTGGGCAAGGAGGGCTGGGCAGAAAAATCGAAACGGTTCCTATTCTGTTACGTCACACAATACAAAACCACGTTGTGACGGTTGTGGATGCTACCGGCTCTGTTTAGTTGGTCATTAATTTCGATGGCGGTGGGGGAATTTTTACGTGCGGAGCTTGGCTCTGATCTGGTCCCTGAGAAAACCATACCATGTGCAGAGTAAAGCTCGCCATGGGTTGATTACGAAGAAGGCGTCGTCGCAGAGGAAATGGCCAAAGGAAATGTCAAAGGCGGCCTGTTCTGGGAGATGCATCATGAGGAGAGGCCAAGCTGCCTTCGGTGATGAACATCATTTATAATAATCGCCACTCAGGCGTTCGATTTTATGCAGGAACGTATGTTGCCTTGGAGCCGACGGATGAAACGATTCTCTGCCCGTCATAGCCTGGGCTTGGCTTGCTTCTCCTCCCTCTCCTCCCAACGCTTGCTGATGCGCAGATTCTGCCAGACCCTCCAGACGGACACGATGACGGCCAAGGGCGGACAGGCCAGCAACAGCCACGACCACCATTCGGGGCTCCCCTTCCTCAGGTCCTTGACGGCCGCGTCCAGCTCGGCCGCCAACTCGTCCTTGGAGCCGTCGTTCCACAAGACGACACCGCGTGCCTCGAGGCACCGCTGCGCCTTGTCCCGCACATCCGTCTGGCTGCGGACCCGATCCTCAGCATCCCGTCTGCTCAGATGCTCATCTCTCGCCATCAGTCGCTGCATCTGGACTTCGGGATTCCGTACCGCCACCACCATGGTCACTCCGCACAGGCGGTCAAGCTTGGTTTCGAACAGCAAGGGGATGTCGAGAACCACGGCCCAGTGTCCATGGAGGTAGTACCCTAGGATCATCTTCCACATCTTCCTCCGCACGGCAGGGTGAACAATGCCGTTCAGGACGGCTCGGTCATGCTCCCGTTCCTGGGTGTTCCCAAAAACACGCCTCCCCAGAGCTGCGCGGTTCAGAGGCCTTCCCTTTCCTTCGGGACCATTCTCAGGCATCTCGCCATCTGAGGCTGGAACGAGCAGATCAGGCGTTGTGGGCCCAAAGTATTTCACCACGGCATCGTACCCATTGGTGCCGGGCTCAACGACCTTGCGGGCCAAAAGGTCCGCATCCACGACCGGAAGCCGGTACGGCTCCAAGTTGAGGAGGGACGAGACCGTCGATTTTCCTGTGGCGATGGATCCCGTCAATCCTATGAGAAGCATGATGATGGCAGAATCCCCTTCCGTGTGAGATGCGAGGGGCTAAGGGAAGAGCGGTAGAGAGGGAGACGAGCTTTTAACCAAGTGTGGACGGGCGAAAGGACCGACCAACCAACCGACCCACACGCACTAAACGCTTCCTGCCTGCCTGCCTGCTTGTCTGCCTGCAAGCTGACTTGGCATTCAAAGAAGACAATTTTTTGTTTCTACTTTTTAAAAACATACTCACACACACACACGGCTCAAGAGAATGGCGAAAAGCACCGAGCCATGCCAAAATAACCGTAGCGAGGCATTCAGCGACTCCATCCAAAAGACATGCGTGAAAGGCCTCTGAGCTTCGGAAAAGGTACAGCCGTTATTAATGCCTCTGTTTGACTGCACAGCCAGAACAGTCATCACCAAATCCACGGCGGATCAGCAGCCACAATGATACACACAAAAGTCAGACATCCGACCACGAGACGAACAAGCAAACATCGATTCAACAAAGTCATGTGTGGTTTCCAAGGTGTCTTGTCCAGCTTAATTTGAGGTTGACGACGACGCCGCCTCCTCCTTGGGCTGGGGAGGCTCCAAGCCGGCATTCTGCGCCACCTGCTTCCACGTCTCCAACTCCCTGTATAAACGCTCACACTCCTGCTTGAGCTTGTCGTTGGAAGTACTCAATTCTGTTATGGCTTGCTCCGTGAGCAACTTCTCCAGAGTCCACTTTTCGATGTTCTGTTGCTCATTTTCCTTGAGTTGCGAAATGAAGCTGACAGCCCGCTGCAAAATCGACCCTTTATTTTTCTCGCAGCCGGGAACGATCTTGGCCAGCTCGTTTATTCCCTCATTTATGGTTTCGCGTCGTCTCCTTTCGACTGCAGAGCAGGTCAGGAAGATTTTCTTCTTGGATAGCATGATGAAAACGTCAATGTGAAAAGACTTACCTTCCTTATGATTATCCTTTCTCATCTTGTGCCATTCCTCGGAGCCCACTGAAGGTTTCGGGTTGGGTGTGGTGGCTGAGGAGGTTGAGTACCGGTGGCCAGCGGGCTGGGTACCGTTTGGTGGCTGCTGGCTTACGGCTGTAGGATCCATTAAATCTTGCTGAGAACCGTCAGGATTGAAGGCGCCATCGTGATGTTGGTGCTCGCCGTCAGTAGCAGCCTGTGCCGCGAACTGTTCCTCTGTCGAAGGAGGCACGTGGAGTGTAGGATACATGCCGAGGGCAGCTTGGGCTGTGCTCGTCGCGCTCGATGGGTCTGACGCATCGGCATGCTCGGCAGCCGTAGCTTGCTGCAAAGCATTGAAGTCGGCCACATTGACGCCATTAGCATTAGCCGCCGCGGCTGCGTGAGTAGCCTCGATGGCGTTCTCGATGAAGGCAGCCGTGTCGGCTGTCATGGCCGCTGGCGGAGCGGCCCGCTTTGGACGCTGTGAGCCCGGACTCTCAACGTCCCTCTTCCTCTTATGGCCAGGCGAATGGCCGAGGCCCGTCAGATCAGGCTGTTCTGTAACAAGGGCGTCCGACATTGCGATATCGAGAGTCTAAAAAAGAAGTCTGAAGGATGGGGCCTAGAAGCTGCAAGCAGTGCTGGCTGATGTGATCTGGATCTTGGGGAGAAAAGCATGTATTAGCGATGATAAGACGTCATATGCACAACATCTCGCATGACTGAAATCAATGTCGACAGCCGAAGAGAGACAACCGATGACGTTTGAGAAAGCAAAGGGCAACGTGGTCTGGCTCGAGTCGGCAGACCTGGCAGGAGAAAGGGTGAAGCGCTATCCATGCCTCGAGGATGGTTCGTTGCCTGCCAAGGCCATCCAGGCCATCTGATGCCAGAGCGTATCTGTGCCGTTCAAGAGGAAAATTCAGGGAGCCTCGGCCGAGTCTATGCACGATACGGCAAACGAAACGATGTTGGCAAGCCTGGCTCGAGCTAGTTCGCGTCGGCCTCAAAACTTGCGGGCAGCGCGCGTACCGTCGACTCGGGCGAAATCGTGGGCGTTGCCAGAATCATCACGGACATCATGGCAACAGTGGTTGTGCAACACGCCTGCAAAGCTACTACATGAGACGCAAGCCATCACTAGATGGCTGCTTGGTTCGGTTGAAGATTGTAAGACTGTGAGCATGCCCAGCCTTGCTGGGACAGTCAGGGAATTTTTTCTTCTCTCCATCGTCGCTCAACGCTGCTACTGCTGCCTGACGAGAGCGACGTGATTTCCATCAAAAAAACAGCGTGGTCATCAAAATGATATCGTGAAAAGCAAGAAGGCGCAGACGTCTGACGTACCTCGCAGATCATGTGGTCTGGAGACTCCCAGATCACGGGTTTTCGACTCACGTGTTTTGCCGTGATCAATCTCGTGATATCGCGCCAGTCGAATGTAAGTCCGCAGACCCGCAGCTTTGAACAACAACAGTTCGGGTGCGTGCAGGAAATGCAAGTAAAGGAAATCAAATGAAATCAAACGAAGTAAAGTTGGGTATAGAAATTTCGCGGTAAGCCTTTGGATAAAATAAGAAGATTCTTTTGCACACAAGCCAAGGGTCGGTAGACAGTAAGGAAGTTGCACCGGGTCGCGCCAGAACGAGAGGCAGGGCGGCAACACTTCTGGCAGGAGGGCTACTTGTTGGGTCACGCGCAGAGGGAGGACAAGGTGGAACACGTGCACGTGCAGACTGCGCGCCGCCTCAGATGATATAACCAAGATGTGATGCCTGAGGCCACAATCGCCTTTCGTCCAATAGCAGTCTTTGTATTGTAACCGAAGTGCCCGCCACCTCGGGTCGCTCCCATTCTCGACCGTTCCTCGGTTATATTCCAGCGACATCTAACTTGTGCTGGACCAGCCTCTACGGCACGAGAACTTGAAGCAACAGGACGCAATGGCTGCTCTTCGCTCTTCGCCTCGAATTCTCAGCTCGTCGGCCGCCTGGATGCCCCTGCGCCCCGGCGCAGTCGTCATAAGATCCATGGCCACCGTACGCGCAGCTGTTCCTCAGGAGAAGGCATCTAACTTGAAGACGTTCCAGGTTTATCGGTGGAACCCAGATGTCCCTACCGAAAAACCTCGCATGCAGTCATACACTATTGACTTGAACAAAACCGGGCCAATGGTCTTGGATGCTCTGGTACGGATCAAGAACGAGCTTGACCCTTCTCTGACCTTTCGAAGAAGTTGCCGGGAGGGCATCTGTGGCAGTTGTGCCATGAACATTAACGGCCAAAACACCTTGGCTTGCCTCTGTATGTATACGCACGCACGCAAATTTTTTTTTGGCATGGCTGGTTGGGAGAGTTTCAAAAACGCACTGCCAGACAGAGCTGACGGGCATTTCCTAACCTGCACAGGCCGCATTCCCGCCGAAAGCTCCAGCGACGTCAAGCTGTATCCTTTGCCTCATACGTACGTCGTCAAGGACCTTGTGCCTGACTTGACCTACTT
>JMQE01001884.1:0-10127 GCA_000731825.1 Hypocrella siamensis | reverse complement strand
CCCACTGTCATCCATTGCTCGACATTGATCTACGTCCGCTAGGTGTGGCGGATAATGTATTAAAAAATTTATTAATTTTGTCCATAATCTGATGCTTTATGTATTAAATTATGGTTATAAAAAAAACTTTAAAATAAATAAATAAATAAATATAATATTTATTAATATTTATTAATATTTATTATTTAATATTAATTTATATTTATTAAATATAATAAATAATATATTAAAAAACTTATTAATTTTATTTATAATTTAATACTTTATATATTAAATTATAGTTATAAAAAAAACTTTAAAATAAATAAATATTTAATATTTTATTATTATAATTATAAAAAAAACTTAAAAATAAATAAATAAATTTAATATATAGGTATTTTTTTCCTTTTTAGGCCTAATTATTACTATATATTTAAAAAATCCGCTGCTACGCGTTTAGTTACTCTAATGGCTACAGTAAAGTAGGGCTATAACGATTCATCTGCAAGCCGATAACCTTCGTATACCGATGATACAGGCTGCACACTAAATTTCCCCTAGTAATTTGGTAGGGCAGGGATAAAGCCTCGATACCGGCGATATCGTTAGGCCGCCTGCTTAGTCACCACACAACGGGCCCAATTTATCGTCATAGGGGCTTTTCTGTGCCTAGCGCCGCAGCCGAAAAAAGCCTCACAACACCACCATTTTCCTCCTTCAACACATCACGCACCTATCAACCAAAGCCCTTTTTTATCAATTTCATCATGAATTCAAGGTCGCCCCCTCATAGGAAGGGCATCTCGCAAAAGCAAAGGTAATTACTACGTCAAATTGCCCGTGCCAACCCCCTCTGGTCGTAGGCTGACCTGTAGCGCTGGGCACAACACGAATTCAATCGAAAGCTCTCCCAATCAACGATTTCTGAGTCGCTTAGCCGTAAATATGCAAGCCTTGACGCGTCTATAGCTACAAATCAACAGAAGAAGCGTACCTCACAGTATCCTTCGCTTGAAAACGCGTTGAATTTAACCCTCCTTCGATTTAACGCGCAGGGTATCACCGTCATAGGCGATATTATCGTATTAACCGCACAAAGGCTCTGGTAAGCGATGCCTAAATTTCTTGACAAGCCTACTCTAATGTTCTCTCGGGGATGGCTTGATGGGTTTAAAAACCGCTTTGCCTTCAAGAAACAGAGGGTTTAAGGAGAATTGAAGTCTGCCAAAGCCCTTGACTTTTCACAGGCGCTTTTTGTGCTGCAGGGAACTATCCAACTATTCAGGCCCGAAGATATCTACAACGCGGACGAAACAGCGTTATTTTGGCTGCAGTCTCCTAGCATTACGCTTGCGCCTTGTCCACAACGGGGAATAAAGAGGAAAAGGACGAGAATCACGATTTTGCCCTGCTCCAACGCCACTGGCACCCACCGGCTCCCTCTTTGGTTGATTGGCACGTCTGCTAATCCACGTGCCTTTGGTAGGAATAATACGAAGCTCACAAGCGTTCCAATACAATGGCGAAGTAACAAGAAAGCTTGGATGAACACTGAGATAATGCTGGACTGGTTGATATGGTTTGATCGGCAAATGGCTGGCCGTGGGCAGGTCCTGCTGTTGCTTGATAATTTCAGTGCCCACGAAGCTGCTGCAAAGGAAGCTATTCGGAAAAAGCTGCTGCATAACACGCGTATCGAATTCCTCCCGCCGAATTCAACAAGCCTGCATCGACCAATGGACCAAGGAATCATCAACAATCTGAAGGTGCATTATAAGAAGCTGTGGCTCCAGTTTGTGGCCCAACAGGCCTTCCAGAACCTTGATCCCTTCGAAGACCTCACGTTGTTGCGTGCCGTTGGCTGGATTGTGCAGGCTTGGTTTGAAGGCATCACGAACCACACAATCGCCAACTGTTGGGTCAAATCGGAGGCTTTTGGCAAGCCTGCTGGCCCTGTACGCCGGCCAAAAGAATGGGACGAATCCCGCGAGGACCTTCTTCGACTGGTTCGTCAAGAACGCGTGCAACTTATCATGAACATCGAGAACATCGTCAACACGGAAAGCCCTGATTTTGACAGCTTCATCGAGCCCGATGACGAGTGCATTAGTGAGGCCGTGAGCCCTAACGATATTATTCGCGATGTTGTGGCCAGCTTCTCTGAAGCCCCCGATGTGGATGACGAAGACCTTGACGAGGGACGCGTTGAACAGCCAATTTCAATGTCTGAGGCGTCTGCAGCTATTGAATTGGTTATCCGTCACGAGGAACAACGCGAAGAACCCGATTTTAATCAATTGCAGGCCTTCCGACGCTATCAACAGCGGCTTTGGGCTGCGTGGGCGGAAGCCCGGACCGGCGCGTTGCAACAACAACAACTCGAAAGGTACTTTCAGGTATCCCTAGCATAGAAAATATACTGCAAGGTACATCTACGGTACCCCTGCCCTGTTACTCCCTTGTCACGATAACCTTCCTATGACGATATCTAGGCCTGCACAAAAAATATCGTTATAGACCTGCTTTACTGTAGTGACTCCTTAACTCCTCACCCTTGATTGGCCGAGGACGACCTAATGCGGCTAAAACATAAGCCTCTGCAGTGGCGCCGCCCGGTGACAGCTCACGTGGGATCCCGATGTCTCTGTCTTGATCCGGCTAGCACGCCACGTGCTTTTCCTGGCACAGATTGTAGGGCGAGGAAGTGGTAGATGCAAGACTCCACTTTGGCGTAAATGCTGCGAGGCATCAAGTGGCAAGTCAAGGGCTGAGGCTAATGTCGCATGGATGAGACATGAATCCCACACGTGGCACAATCACACCCTTGAGCTGATGCTACAAGCTGCACACGAGGAACGACAGGGTTCCCCGGACGCGGCGACGAAACAGGTCTAGTTCCAAACGCTTAATTTAACGTCAAGCCTGGCCGCGAAACTAGTTTGATACTGAGCCGAATAAAGAAGCACGTCCATGTCCTGTCTTGAATTGTGTCCATGTCTATTGCCACCATTCCGAACGTCTTTGCTCCATTTTCATAGCCAAGCACAGTCACTACGGCTCAAGAGAGCGGTGGAGATGACTCGGGGCATGTGCTACTTGCCGTAGGCCTATGCACTTCAGACGTGATTGTTCTGCACTTCAGCGACCAGGTCCTTCTCCACGTTCTTTGCCGTCTGGACCTGCGTCTTGGTCCTAGACTTCAGACACGCCTCCTCCGAGTCCAGCCCCTCCTCGTTCCTTGCAAACGTGACGCACCACCTCCTAGTGCCCAGACAGCTCTCGGCCAGCGTCGTGTCGTTTTCGTCCCAGCACGTGTCCCTGTTGGGCTCGAGCCAGGGCCTCTGACCCCTCGGGGTGTGCGACGCCAGACACTCTTCGGCCGAGTCGAATCCGTCGCCCTCGCGCTGGCTGCCCGCGCACCAGGCGTCAGTGCCGACGCACAGCTCGCTGCGTGAGTCTTCGGACGTGCAAAATGTGCGTCGGGCCGGCAGCCAGGGCCTGATGGGTGCCGGCTCGCGCGAGTTGAAGCACTGGGTCGAGTTTGAGTAGTAGTGCTTGGCCTTGATGAGGTGGTACCAGCCCTTGCACCACTTGCGCGTGCCCAGACAGGCTTCGCCGACATCGTTGGCGGCACAGGCGGAACTGTTGGGGTCCAGCCATGGCTGGATGGCGGGCTCCTGCTGGTCTTCGAGCGAGATGGGGGGGTCGGTCCAGACTTTCTCCTCCGTGTCCACGGCAGCAGCGGTGGCGACGGCGGCGGCGGCGGCGCCGAAAAGCACAAGAGAGAATCTCATGGTGGGAGTTGATTTGATCGGCTTGATGGGCTAAAACCTCGATTGGCTTTTGATGCGGAAAAACTTGTGCCAAGCGTCGCAACGAGCCGCATCGAGTCTCTTTATACACGCCACGCGCAGCAGTAATTCATTGCTCGTCGAGATGCTCACCGACTGAGCTCACCGACTGACGCCTATAATGGCCTGACTCGCGCAAGTGGACGTGCGGGTCGAATCGAATCCATCGAAACAGTGATGCGGACTATAGACAACGGTATGAGCCGCGCTGCGAGTCATTCGTCTCTGTTCTGTGCTGTAAAAAGAAGCCAGCGGCAGCCAGGATCTTCCTCGTCCATAGCGTCTCTCGTGAAGCATCTTGACTCGAGAGTCGAAACGGCACGTGCGACTCAGGCCGCCGCGGGAAGAGGGCAGATCAGGCCATGGCAACGCGACCAATGGGAAACTTCTCCCGAGAATAAAAGAGTGGGAGGTTCCCAGCGAGAGGCGCAAAGCGTCTTGTTGGAGCGGATCACGGCGACGTCGCAGCTCGTATTGATGCGCAAGGCGAGGTTTGGCACTCGTTTTGTAAAGGTCTAGGGTCGGGAATACGATGACTGCAACGTTAAATATTGCCGTACCACCAGCGCCGCTCGGAAATTGCGCGGCAAGCATGGGCTTTGGAGAAATGCAGTGACCGTCTGCGTCGTCAGATTCCGTTTCAGCAAGCTTGGCAATACCACGGCTGGTATTCGCAACACCACGATTATACATCCAATCTAACCCCATGTTTATTTAGCCACCTATGACTTGATTAGAGTTATAAGCTAATCACATATCTCCCTTTATTCCTAGGATAGACTTGAATACTTGAATTCCTTGAAAGTTTTAAGAAAAATAAGTAATCTTATCTCATGTTCTTTGAGTGTGGATTAAAATGGATTAAAATAGCCCCCTTGGTCTATTAGACAGGACACAGCTCAGCCAGAGAGCGCTGGTAGCAAGCGGGACCGTTCCCTGATTGGTCACAGGCGGCTAAACAAGTAGTGACTATACTGTATGTCATGACGAATTCTGTTAGTTCGGATCTAATGCGAGGAGTCCCCGTTCACCTTGTTGTGAAAAGCATACGTGGTTATTCCCGTCTATGAAACAATGACTTGTCCCGGTTAGACGCCGAGTGTAGACTATAAATGCACATTAGGCGATTTTCAACACCAACAAGGGCCTTGCTAGACTCCAAGTACAATATACCATGGGACAATAAGCACCGTCAGCCAATCACGTCTTGATAGGTAGGTGTGGTCTCTGGTGTCTTGGGTTTCAATGGCGAGATATAGAAAATTCACCCTTTATCCCCCCCCTTTTTTTTTCTTTTTTTTTCTTTTTTTTTCTTTTTTTTCTTTTCTTTTTTTTCCTCTCTCCTTCTTTCCTTCTTCTTTGTTGAGAGCAACTCATAGACACCAAAATATGACCCGTCACTCGACGACTGCTGTGGATCTACTTCCCGCAGTGGCGTGTTCAGCACTTGGCAGACATCCCATCAACGCGGGACACGAGTCAGTCGCCGAGCCATCTGTTCCCCGTCATGGCTCCCTCTCTTGATCCACATTATTAGCCTTGCAATCCATCGCGTATCTACAAACAAGCTTTAAGCAAGTTTTGTCCTCATCAGCCTCGCAGAGTTCCAAACAAGCTTCATCTTCGTTAGCTTCGCATAGATACAAGCCACCCTTTTCGTCATCAGCCTCAATAAACACAAGCAAGCCTCTTCGTCACCCTCACAATTCTACGAAGCACCTTCTTAGGCCTCACGTCCAAAGTCACCCCTCGGCACAATGATGCTTCCCCTCGCCATCTTCTTCGCCTCGTCGCTCGCCGCACTCCTCGAAGGCGACACGTGCCAAAGAGCAGCCAAGGACATGATCATCCCCGGCCCAAACGGCGCATCCACCCCCAGCAACGCCATCTTTTCCCAAGTGCCCAGGCTGCAAATCAAGCTCGTGGCAGCGTGCTTGTGTCGTCCCCCGTCCACCATCTCGGGCACCTGCGTGCGGAGAATCCAAAAACAGCTCGAGACCATTTGCACTCACTGCACTTCCGAACAGGTACTCAAACGATACAAGCTGTACTTTTCCGAGTGCACGCGTGAAGACGACGCCAGGGTGCAGCAGGCAGGAGGCAACGTCACGTTTACGACTTGGCAAGATGACCTGCACAGCCTGGACCACGGCAGTCTGGACGCGGTCATGGGGTGCGTCAGGAGCCGGAGCGTGCCGTCCGGCCCGGCGGGACGACATATTCTCGCCACGATGCCCCGGGTGGAAGCCAAGTCGCGGTACGCGTGCCAGGTGGCCGGTCGCAATGCCGACGAGTGCCAGCGCACGACGCTGGACCGGCTGGACCGGCTGTGCGGCGACGGCGTCGCCAACGATGTGTGTCTGGACTGGATGCGGCAGTGCCTGCGCGAGGAGGACTACTGGGTGCAGTGGCTGTCGGGGGTCGAGGTGTCGGACAAGTGGTTCGAGAGGAACAAGGACCAGGTGTTTGGGAGCTGGGAGAGGCTGCTCAAGTGTGTCGGTGACCAGGTGCAGCAGCCGAGACGGGCTGGTAAATGATAGTGTCGAGGCAGTGGCTGGCTGCCTGATGGGTACCTACGGCTCACCCAGCAGAGAGCTATGTATAGACACTGAGGACAAAGACGGTTCATATTCATAATCCTTGACAAGGCATTTCAGGGCATTTTCAATCTGGGGCCCCGCGGAAATACAAGCCTAAATTTACTCGACCGACAGCTTCATCTCGCACCGCTCCGGCACGAGGCTGGACGCGTGATGGAGGGAGGCATCGGCTGCCATCATGTCAAAGACGTCGACGTCGGCCTTGAAGTGTCGCGCGAACCGAGTGGCGCAGCTCGACCGCCATGAGCGAATCGACGTCGTGTCGTGCTCCGAGAGCGGGTTTTGCGGACGAATCTTGTCCATCTCGACGCACACGGTCCGCGCCAGCTTGTCCCTTAGGACGTCGAGTACCACGGCCGCTCGGTCCGCCAACGAGGTAGCTCGCCCCAGGAGCACGGCCAGCTGCCTGACATGGTCGCTTCCTCGATGCTGCTGCTGCTGCTGCTGTCGCTGCCCACCACGCGCAGAGAACCTGCTGAAAAAGGGCCTCTCCATGTGCGCAGGCAACGCCGTCGCGTCCTCGGCCGTGACGCCGCCCACGACAATCTGCCTTGGGCCATAGGGTCGTCTGGCAGGATCGCAAAAGTACTCCAATACGGCTAGTATGTCGCGCCCAAGGGATAGCTGGCGGTCGAGATTCCACGACGTGGCGACCTTGGATGCAATCGACGCGGTCCACTACAAGTGCGTCGTGTTGAAGGTTGCGGGCACAGGCCAACTGGCCCTTTGAGGTGGATCAGCCTCACATATCAGGCATCCTTAGGGCATCGTTTGTTGTGCCCTGCCCTTTTGGGCACGTCCCGCACACTGCCTAGATAGTTGAATCAATCAACATCTTCATGCCTTCATATTGAACAAGGTGGCGGCGTTGATGCACCCCCCGAGCTGGCTGCATCTTCATTTCGTTGCATGACTGCAGCAGTGAGGAGGCTAGTTGCTGGCTGGACCCGACGTTGCAGGTGCGAGTGACGATGGTGACGCTCGAGTCAGATGCCGAAATCGCTCACCGCTATGGGCACTGAGCCGCACCAGGTCAACGGCCGGAAAGGTCGTGTTTCGTGCGAAAGGTCCCATTGGGAGAGCAGAACAGGCACCAATATCGGCCTTGAACATCTCAACAAACCTCCCAAACGGAGCGAGGCACGCCCACGACGCTCGCAGCTAGACGCTGGAGCACCTCGCGGACATGGCCGGTCAAGCCGCTGGTGCCAGCGACGCGACCTCGAGTATGCGCAGACGGGGCTTCTCGTGCGACGCAAGATCCAGGAAGCGGAACAACAGGTGGTCATTGACTGCCCTACCAAACAGCAACTCATACCGGCTCGTCAGCCCCGATGATATGAGCTGATGGCGGGGGTCAGCCTCGTTACGCATTAGAGGTTCCAGCTACTCTTGCTTGTTGTGATCAGTACCTACTCCGCACCGATGACGAAGCGCTCCCTCCAGCTTTTGCAAATGTCCCGGCAAGGTCAACACATTGAAGCAGGAAGAAAGATCGAACAAGTAGCAGCGGCCATCGGGGGATAGGAAGTCCTGGTTAGAAAGAAGGAAAGCAAGCTCTACAGGACATGTACGCCTTCACTCTCTTTACCCTTTTCCCCTTTTCAAAAAAAACAAGAACCGAGGAGAGGACACCAGGTCATCATGACGAGTCTCATCAAACATCTGCTCGACCTCCCGCCCCATGTGCAGCAAGAGATGCTGCGTGGCCCGCCAGGCATCAAGCCACGCTCGCCACCGCGTCTTGTGTCATTTTCTTGGCACTGGTCGTAGTGCGAGATCGACTCGCGGAGCAAACAAAGCCATCCCCGCTCCACAACGGGAACACTTGGTACAAGAAGCTGTGTATTCCTTTTTATGCCCGCGCTCTGGCTCGCGGAGACCTAGCATTTGGCCGCGCCCTGGACACGCAGACAGACCGAGCGAATCGGTTTCTTCCCGCCACTCTTCGTTCGTGGAGCTGGCGAGTGAATTTCATGATGCATTTCCCTCCCCTCTGGTTATACAATATCCTCGCCATGGCAGTCCAGTACAAGGAGACCATGCAGACCATGCACGCCATCAAAAACATGATGCGAGAACGGGAGGCAATGGACAGATACGCCGTCCACGACTACTATTCGGTCATGATTGATGAGATCAAGCTCGGGACATCCACCAACGCCAGCGAAATGTGGCCCCATGGTATCAACCTCCTGGCTGCAGGTAGGTACATCCACCCCCCTCCTCACTCTTTTCTTCCTCTCGAAGAAAACGCAAGACGCGAGAAAGCCGGGCGGATGGCGTCATTTTCGCAGCCTGGCGCCTCGAAGCTCTGACAGCCTTGGCTTCGTGTCATGCCGCCCGTCACCCGCCGAGCCGCCACAATTGTCTTCCCGTCCAGAGCACTTTACGATCAATTTTGAATTTCCACATGTCCCTAATGAGTCTGACTGAAACAGGAAGGCAATGCATGCCCAATCAAAAGAAATTCTTCAAGCTCGTTAAACCAGCAACGCCAAAGGGCAGCGACGCTGTGAGCCTCTAAAGGGAACCAACCCTCCATTGCATACACGGATGGCAGATTTGATCTCTCGCTCAGACAGTATTCGTAGCAGTTTCCGCCCATTTGAAAGGGAGGCATCAAGCTCGATGAAAAGGGACTTCAAACCCGTCCGAGTCACCAGATTTACTATTGAGAGTGGTTGTCGGGATTGAATACATGCGAGAATTTTGACCTCATCCAAGCCAGACTGCAATCATATGTCAGTTTATTCGTCAGCAAAAAAAAAATGGTTGGTTGCTCCCACATATGGGTCGAGAGCCATGATGCGTAAGCGCGCTGTGAAGCTCAACATGGGGATTTTTGAGAGTCGCTGCAGACATGGACATTCAAGGTCGTGTCGGAGGCTAAGGACCTCCCAGCCGAGGCAGACGGCCGCAAGGAGACCATGAGGTGTGAAAGGCGGGCCAGTCCAAGTCCAAGTCGGCCCTCTTTAAGGCCTCTCGGGATCGTGGGCAAACCTAGGTCAATCTCTAGCATCAACCGCTGCTCTGCCACAGGAAATTGGGCGTCTCTTTTCAAGGGGACTGACAAAAGACCAACATGACAAATGTCGTCTCGGCCATGCTGAGGAGATAGGCTCTCCCAAGATCATATATGGTATCGCCTTGACCGGCGTACTTGAGGCCATGGATGATGACGATGCGACCTGTCGCGCAGAGGCAAGTTCTTTGGCAGGAACCATGTCAGTGGACAGAGTTGAGTTGGGGGGTCATGTACAGGTTCGTCTCGTGCCAAGGGAGGAAGACACACAGGACACCAATGGAGAAGACGGCCGACACCTTGGCTTTTCTTGCCGTGGACATCTTCAGTGACCAAATCGTCTTCTGCGGCAGTACGAGAACGACGAGGTCAGAAAAAAGATTAAAGTAACACGTTGTGACGTCCAGGGCTCTCTTGTCGAGGCAGCGTCCTTGCCGCCATGGCTCCCAGAGGTACTGGATTGGCCAACAGGAGAAGATCTCGGCAAACATTGAGGCCGTATAGAGGAGGGTGTTGAGGATGATTACCGATCGGCCGGCCCAAAAAAAGGTGTTGCGAAGGCCGCCAGGATTGAAGATTTCATCTGCACACCATGTCATTTTCCTTGTTCCTTCCTTTTTTTTTTTTTTTTTTTTTTGGGTAGAAGAAGAAAAAAAGAAAAAAAAAAAA
>JMQE01001883.1:0-10132 GCA_000731825.1 Hypocrella siamensis | reverse complement strand
CTTCCCCCCCCCTACTCCCCCCCCCGTCCTCGGCGTTCTGCATAGAATTTTGAATCATCGGAGCATCTGCTGAGATTCCTCGTTACTCCATGCAGGTCATCGACGCAATGGACGTATGGAAGCACGAGTCCCAATTTGGTGACTTCATTGCTGAAAGCAGCACATTTCCCACCGCTCCTCCGTCACCTGGACCCGATCACAGACCCTCGCAGCCACGAGACGAGGACATTGAGGCTTTCCAGCGCACCCTTGAGCAAGTTCAGAAGGTCGAGCTGCATCTCAAGCACCACAAGGAGGAGACCACGCAGGCTCAGCACCTGATCGGCTTCCTCAAGGGAGCTCGTAAAATCACCCCGTCACTGTCAATCGCTCAGCAGTATGAGCGTCTTCAGCCCCTGCGGACCTGGCTTTTCTGGATGCCCGTTGGGTACCTCCAGAACTACCGCGGCTCAGCCAACTCGCTCGTCGTCATAGCTCATCTGTACACTGTCGCTCTCCTCATGGAGCGTCTGTTCCCCGAGATTGGCGCTGCCTATTTTGGCAGCCTGTCCATCTCGCCCATTGAGGAGATTGCTCGACGTCTCATGTCCATCAGTGTCGGTGCGAGCTCCGAGGGTGGTGGTAGCCGGCGTGAGACTTCTCTCACACTGATGGAGTACCCCATCAACACGGTCGGGGAGTTTCGTTCGCGCATGGGCTGGGTTCACCCTGAGAGGACGTGTTCGTTCCCCCGGTTCCACCCTCCCAACTTTCCCGTCCATGAGAAGTACTCGGCACTTGCTGGTACACCTCCTCTGCCCCCTCCGCTCTATAGCAATGTGGCCTTCAGTTACAGCGCCGACGAGATGCCCACGCTCAACGCCGATGCCATACCGGGAAACCAACCTCAATCGGCGAGCCCGGGGTTGCTTCCGTCCCCCTTCTCGCTGCCGCAGTATCTCAGCGTCCCGTCCCCCTCGTACGCCGGTGCCTACAGCCCTGCCTCGTCCACGTTTGAGGGTTCGGCCACGTACAGCGACACAGACGACTTCGCATCATATGACGTGCGAGGAGGAAGTCCCGCCTTTCAACACTCACGCCAGTCGTCTTTGTACAACGAGGCTCTTGGCAGCTACGACGTCGGGTTCGTAAACCCTCACCAGCCTGTGTGGATATAGACTTCCTTCTTGCATGGCATGACCCTGCCCAACGACCATCGGATTGACTCTGTTTTTGTTTTTGATTTTCAGGCACCCAGGCGCAACCAGTCGCACGTTTCCGTCGCCAGAGGAGGCTGCCGTATCCGTGCGCGAGGGAGCGAAACAAGCGACTCATCATCTGGACGCGGACCAATTGCCAGCCGGGTCTCCAGGTCCTTTGCATGACACGCTGCAGTATCGAAGACAATACTCTGCGCCGTCCGCAGCATCTGCCTCGTGGTCTCCGTCGCCGCTCGCGCAGGCTCCGCTTGTAGCCATATCCAATGTGCCTAGTCCGGAGCCCAAGAGCAAAGGCAAGCGACCTGGCCAAGCCCGCCATCCAATCCGATGACAAAGAGAGGCGAGGACTGTTCGGACACAAGATTTGTTTTCCTTTCCCTTTCCCAAAAAGGAAAAAGCCATTCTCTTCGAATTCCTACCTATTCAATCAGATGCTTTTCTCCATTACGTTTTTTCTTTCCTGGGTGCTCTCAAATCCCAACATTGCTGGCATGTGGGACTCGGACGGGCATGGCCTTCGACAGGATGGCATCCGCTAACCCGCTGTCTCCGACAACAACGGCTTTACATTCCTTTTGCAACGAGCCGAGCTCAAACGACGATCATTACGATGGGAATACCCTTCAAAAAACCCACCCAAGGGTTCTTTTTGAAATGACTCTTACGGCGTTCTTGTTTAGAATCATGATAATATCCGCAACCGACACTCCCTTTTCTGAACTTTTTTTGTATATGATACCCTGGCATCGAGCTTTTCTTTCCCTTTTCTTCTCCTTGTGAACATTCCTTACGACGACCGCAACAACAGACAAGCCTTCATTTCAGATCTCGCTCTCATTTCCCTACGGGATTTATGCTCATGTATGCCTTGATGACGCCAGCGAAGAGAATCATTTTGGGAAAGAGAAAAGTTTGGAGTTTGACGGAGTATTGAGTGTGAAGCTCGACTGACACAAGACAATAATTATGTAATATTTTGGAAAGGGGCAAAGACGAGAGAGGGGCAAAGGGAGGAAGAAAGGTTGAGGCAAGTGGGCAGGAAATACCGTTGCAGCTATAAAACATAATAATACAGAACATATACGACTGAACTTGATACAGAGCTTGATTGAGTACGTCTTGAGTCTGGTGGCAACTTAGCATGGGCAATCGAAGAGAAACAGTCGATGCTCGTGTCGACGTTTTATGTCAATTCTACGAGTTATAGTTTTGTGCTAGGATTGCATCTGTAATTGTGCATGGGAATTTCGTCGGCTTTGGCTCGGACTGAGACGGCCTTTCTGCCCACAAGACCAGACCGTCTTTGCGTGGACTTGAACACACATAGATGCAGGTGCTCGTCGTGTCTGAAGAATGCATCACTGGATGAACGTCGCTCGTTGGAAATGCTAAAGTACTAGTATGAAACGGCATGAAGCTGTGGGATGATAATGTTTGGCCATTTTCTCAGAACCTATGGATGTAGGAATACAATGGAGAAAAAGTCAAAAACCCTCTTCCAGCTACCTCCTCCCTTCCCCCTTTTTAAAGGAAAAAAACGCCAGGACACTGTAGAGGCCCGAAGAAGGACAACTTCCGACTTCACGTATTGAAGTTAGCTAGAAAAGACGGCAAAATAACGCCTTCACACCAGGGTGGGCTCGGAAGCAGCTAAAAAAACCGTCCTCCAGGCCGAAGCAGACTTGTCAGACGCAGGAGCAACAACAGCAGGGTCGTTCATGCAGTTGCCAAATTCGAGGCGGCTCCAATTATAGCACCATTTGTCTTGAGGGTCGGCGCTGCATGTGTTGTAGGCATCGTTGAACTTAAATTGACATCGACGGCTATTTTCAATGAAGGTCTTCTTTGCCGCCGCGGCCTTTTGCGCATCCTGCTGGAGGGTGCAGGTGAAGTTTGTCTTTTTTTTTGAGGTGGTGTGTGTGTCAGCCGGGATTGATTTTTCCGTTGTGGCGGAAGCGAGTCGAGGCTTGTAAAGTACTTACCTGCCAATCCTCCTTGAAGTCGATGTAATCGCATGTCGTGCACTAGATCAAAGCTTTCATGTAAGCTACCTGCTCTTGATAAGGCCTTTATGTTTTACGTTTGTTTTTTCTCCCATGGGAGAATGAGCAAGGCATGTACTGACGCCGCCGAGAGACTTGCAGATCCAGGATAAGAGGCTGACTGGCTCGCAGTCTTGGTTGGCGCAGGTCTGGGGCGATTTCTTCTTGAACACGGCGGTGCCTTCGAGCTTGCCCTGGACTCGGAGCGGATCAGCACGATTCGATGAAACAGCGAAGAAACTTGGAGGTGCCGAGAGGACAGACGTCTTTTGGTTGTTGGTATTTGAAGAACCGCTCAGCGGGCTGTTTCAGGACTCCCAGGAGTTGGTGGAGGGGCACATTCTACAACTCTGTGTCAGCGCGCGAGAATTTTTTTTTTCCGGCTGCTTTGTTGGGCGAGGTTAGACTCGAGGTGGGATTATCCGCGTACCTTTACGACGGTTTGAGAGTCACTTTGGCCGAGCGCCAGACACGAAAAGGTCGTGAGCAGGATGGTGGCGAGCTTCATCTTTGTCGCGGTGCTGGGGCTTTTGAAACAGATGCTGACGGGATGCTACAGGTCAGTGCCAGCAAGGCGAAGATGACCGGGAGAACAGCATATCTATATATGCTTTCTCGTCCTGACTACGGCCGCCGTCGTCCCATCCCAACTCTGGCCTTCCCAGTCCAGACGGACGTTTTGTTTCCTGCGCTAAACAAAAAGTCGGCCCTACTCTTGCAGTGACGCAGCCAATCGAGCGTCGAGAGCAGTCAAGATTCGTCCCAGCATCAGGCCACGACTTCCCGGTCCGGCGAGTCATGAGCGGCTCGTCCCGAACACTTGTAATAGGGGGGATCATGTACAAGGCGGGTTGATGGTGACAAAAAAGCCTTGAAGCGCCGTCACTTCCGCCCTGCCGAGGCGATACGTCTCGTTGTTGGGCAGTCCGTCAGAAATGGGAAGTTCTCAACACCATGAAGCAGAACTCGCCCGCTCCCTTGTCGGTATGACGCGCTGCTACTATCAAGGCGAGAAATACCTTCAAGACGCAGTATTTGGCGAACTAGTCGTGAGCCTGACTCATGACTCTCCCTTTCGAGATGCAGTCCGGGGTGGTGCCCGCATACTCGGCCCAGTTTCCCGAGTTGCTCTTTCCGAGTGGCGGCAATGACGAGACTTCGCGCTTTCATCCGTCTTGTTCATGCGCACAAAAAGTACTGCATGCTGTGTGCTCTTCGAAACAGACGGCGCCAAACACCCGAGTCATGACAAGCCGATTTCAAGACACGGGCAACCCAGCGACCCTGAATCTGTCGTATGAACCGTCGCGGCCTGCTCACGGTCAAGCCTCAATTATGTCCGTCTTGTGCTTCGAGTTTGTTCAAATCACCCGCGGCAGTGTTCCTTGCTTGCCAAAATCGCCCCCAAAGATGCAGCGCCTCCCAGGCGCGCGACACGATCAAAAGAAGCGGGCTCCCTCACGCATCCAGCATCGTCGTCCTCGGTGCAAAACAGGGGAAACCCGGCATCACTGAATAATGGGTGGTTTGTCCACAAGCCCTCCTACAAAGCAGCAAGGTCAAGGAACCACCAGATTTCTACCGGCTGCCATCAGGACAAGGTGGTAATGGCTCTACTACAACCTTTTTTACTTTCGTGTCCCCCCCTGCCGAGGCAACGCGTATGGTAGCATCGTGCCGGCCCCAAACGCAATGCTACCTGGCCAAGACGGGGGGGCAGTATGGACTGGCTGGCTAATTAGAGTTTCTATGCGTAATTCCTGGGGTATCTGAAACTTTTTCTGGCCACCAAGAAAGACACAACAGTCAACGACGCCCACGAGCCCCTCGTTTCTCGTCGTCAAGGAGACATGGCAAGATGTGGTTTGAGAGAAGAAAGCAAACAATAGTCCAACTTTGGGCCTCGCCAACGTCCGCCAACCAACTAGTTGAGCAGCACAGCATTCGAGAGGAAATGCAACGTAAAGATTGTCGCTGACCGAGCCCGGCTTCGCATCGCCCCGCTGCTGCTTATGAGAGGGGCGACTGCGAAACAAGTCTTGTCGCCATGTTCATGGTCGTGGTGTTTCTTTGTTCTTCTGCTCGGAAGGGCTTTCTTTGGGTGGACTGCATGCGACCGAACGTCACGGGCCGGACGGACTCGGACTTCTGGCCCTTTTTCTTTTCAAAGCGGTAGTACCCACGTGGAAACGAAGCGTGGGAGCAGAGCGTAGTATTTATTGTTGGACGCAGCCGCGTTAATGGTGGGCCAGGAACAAGGCTTCTTGGTTGGTGACGATGACGACGAAGATGGCGCGAGGGGATTCCGACTTTCTCCTTTCTGTCGTTGGTGGTATATACCCAGGTTCGTAACTCTTTCGTTTCCCTTGTTTCTCCTGGGCCTCTCGGCGCAACAAGCTTTCTCATTCATGTTGCCCGCCTCCTTTAAAACGATGCTCTTGTTCTGGACCCTACTGACTATCCCTGCCGTGCTAGCCGGCAACATCACCAGGCGCGCCAACGGCAAAGTAAAATGCGGCGTCCCCGGCAACAACAGATATATCGCCGTCTTCCGCGACGACGTGTCCATCAAAAGACAGCAGAAGATCATTGACACGCTGCCTCACGGCGCCAAATATGTATACGACCAAGTCCTGGAGGGTTTCTCCGCGAAGCTGGAAAAAGCCGACCTCGAAAAGTTAAAGAGTCTGCCTGAAGTAAAAATCTCCAAGCCCTTGTCTTCTGTTTCCTTCCCTCTTGAGCCTTTTCGGAGAAACCAAGAAGTTTTTTTACTTGGTGTGTGTCTGTTTAATATTTTCTTCCTTACAGATCAATTACGTCGAAAAGGACACCAAGTCCAGAATTCACGTCACCGAGGAGTTTGACACGGACGTGTCTCCCAAGTACGATGAGCTGCTTCATCTCAGCGACTGGGCCGACCACGAAGATTATGGTCTGTACAAGAGGGACGGGGAGGAGGACGAGACCGACACGGACGCCGACGACGAGCTGGTCAAGAGGGACGTGGCCAAGAGAGTCGAACTCAAGGCACCTTGGGGTCTTGCTCGCATATCCGTCAGGGGCAGACCCTTTGTCAACTATCGCTACCACCCCTCGGCCGGTGCCGGCACCTGCTCGTACGTTGTCGACAGCGGCATAGACACCACCCACCGGGTACGGGGTCTCCAACTCTCTCTCTCTTCCTCTCTCTCTCTCTCTTTTGTGTGTCGTGAAAAGTACAAGGACCTGAAACGTGATCCCCCTCCGGTAGGACTTCCAAGGCCGCGCCAAACAAATCAAGTCGTTCGTCCCGGGCCAGACGACCGACACAAAGGGGCACGGAACTCACCTCGCCGGCATCATCGGCGGCAGGGTGTACGGCGTCGCCAAGAGAACGAAGCTGTATGGGGTCAAGGTGACCGACGAGCAGGGCTGTTATGAAATGTCGAGCCTCATCGCCGGCCTCGAGTTCGTCGCCCGTGACCGACACAAGCGGCAATGCCCGCGCGGCGTTATCGTCAACCTGAGTCTGGGCGGCCCTTTCTCCAGGAGCGTCAACCGGGCGGTCAGAACGCTGGCACGCAAGCGAGTCTTCATAGCCGCCTCGGCCGGAAACGACGACGTGCCCGCCTCCAGGGCCTCGCCGGGCAGCGAGTCCTGGGTTTGCACCGTCGCCTCGTCCGATTACTTTGATATGCGTTCCGAGACTTCAAACTACGGCAGATCTGTTGATGTCTTCGCGCCAGGCGTCCGTATCAAGTCCACCCTTCCCAACCGACGACTTGTACGTGTCTTTCTTTGTTTCTTTTTTTTTCTTCCTTCCCTCCTCCAAATATGTCGATTTTTTGTTTTGGCGGGAAAAAGGAGGGAAGGCGCTGATCTAAAATACCATGAGCGGCTTATTCGTTTTTTTTTTCATCGCGGTTTTTTTAGGGAGTCAAGTCGGGTACCTCGATGGCCGCAGCGCACGTTTCCGGCCTCGCCGCCTATCTCGGCGGTCTCGAAGGCTACAGGGGCTACCAGCTCTGCAACCGGATCAAGAATCTGGCGACGAGAAACGCCCTGGTCGGCGTCCCCGATCGCACTCCCAACAGACTGGCCTTTACTGGGATACAGCCGAGGAGAGTCGGGAGACGAAAGAGGGGCAGAAGTCATTGGGTTTGGATGTGAGAATGGGATATTATGGTCGTCTCATGACCATCTAAGTGAGTAGAGTAATTAGACAACTCTGTATTCGCCAGCTACACAAAAGCGCACAATCACTTGGCACATTCCGACTTCAACGGCATCCTGACAACGACATCCTGTCTGTTGTTCCTCATACCACACAAAAGTCTTGCAAACACCAGCCAGATCCTTTTCGCCAGTACACGGAAACAACAGAGTTTTTTTCCGAGCCGTGCAGGAAAGACAATAATGAGCGTCGCCCCGTCAGGCCATCATAGGGTATCACTATCCACGGTCCGCTGTCCGCTGTCCACCATCCATCATCCATCATCCATCACATCTCTGACCTCCCTCATCCTTCCTTGTGACATCATTTCCGTCCGTGGGTAGCGTGCACTTTTTCCCCGTTCGGAGTGGCTGTGGTTTCGCAGCCCAATCGTCCAGCGCATCGCTTCTATCTTGTATTTGCTTCATGTCGCATCCCTATTTGACAGGCCGGTCGTCATTCGTGCAGGTAACTCGCCCCAGTGCTCCAAAGACTTGTCAAGAGTCACTACCCAAAGGATAATAATGCGCAAGTGGGCGAACTACCGAGACCACGATTCACGTTTAGAAAGAAAGTAAAAGAAAAGAAAACTCCGGGCGCCAATGCTCATCAGTTGCACACAAGTCTTTGCGTGTTCAAGTCCTATACCGGCTTTGCTCCTGGCTCCCGACTCGGCTCACTTATACAAACATGCACTCCCAATGAAGGGTCAAACCTTGCGACGGGCCGACGTGAGCCTCACTGCCAAGGATGAGGCGCCCGTCTGTTCGTCCTCTTGAGATGCTCCATGAACTCTTCGAAACAGGAATGAGCGCTTCATGATGAGTCGATAGACGACGAATCGCCGTCGTCCCGCCGAGGTGCGCCAGCGCCGTCCCTGACAGCGTCGCTGTAACTGGGAACCGGACCATGGGATGGCTGTTGCGGCTGTTGGTACGCGCCATGGTTCTGAGGCGTCACGGTGACAGACGAGCCCGCCCGGCTCCGATTCATGACCTGGATCAAGGGCGTTTCTTCCTCTTCGCTGTCAATGCTGCTGCGCCGATCGCTACCCTCAGAGTCGGACTGGTTGGGGCTCGCGTAGTCGGGAGGCGGGTTGGTGGCGTCCTCTAGGTGCAAACGTAAGGGGTTGTCGTGGGGGTAGACCTCGCTGTGCCCACCGTGATTCACCCTGGCGCCGCCACTCGTCTCGCCGCCGCCGCCTTCGTCGTTGGGCACCAGGTGGGCCAGGGAGATATCCGTCGGGCTCCGAACAGGTCCGGGGCTCGTTGGTGGTAGGAACACTCGATAATTTCCGACGCCGCTTCGCACCCGTCCTTGTCCGGAATCTGCATGACTGCTTGGTCCGACGATGTGATGTGGACCGCTGAATGGCTGATACTGTGGCCGGCCGTGGCCCGAAGTCATACCGTCTTTGGTTCCCGACTCCAGCAGGATGCTGCCCTGCTCTGAGCCGTAGGGCGGCGGTGGCGCCAGGCTCCCATTGACGGGAGCGAGTCCCCATTTCTTGACGTTTGCTTCGATGAATACAAATCCTGACTGCCCCAAGTTCACGTGAACAATGGCAGGCCCGGTGGCACCAATCGCGGGGAAGAAGTTTTGGGCTTTGAGACCGTGAACCACCTCTTCATATCTCTTGCCGTTCCTTGTGAAAAAGATGGCTCCCGTCCTCGGCCGGTATCCGACGCCAATCACGTCACCCTGTACGAGTCGGGGGCCGTAGGGCGTTGCGCTAAAGGGCTGATTGTAGTGGCGAGAGCCGTCTGAGAAGTATGCGACTGAGAACTTGTGATAGCCTACACCCGGGCATGATTAGATTGAGGTCAATTCAGAACCGGCCACATGATCTGAGCACGCCGTGAGTCAAGGACATACCCGGCAGCCGGAAGAGCGGATAAGGCTTGGTGGCCATTCCTATGCTCAGCAATGTGTTTTCGGGTTTTTCGTATATCTTGGCCTCCCAGTAGTAGACGTCGTTTTGTTTCGGGACCGGCAGATTGCTCATGACGGTGCACTCCGAGTCGAAGAACTCGATTTCAGTGCGAGCCTCGACGAAACAATTGGCTACTTCCAGTTCAGGCTCGAATTCCCATGCAGAGATGCCCTTTTCTTGGATGGCAAGAAACTGAGACAGGGAGATATCGGTCGGTAGCGACTCGGGCGGATTTGCCGTGACGAAAGCTGCCATTGCGAAGAGTCAAGTCAGTCAATGGACAAGAGCGGGACCATGAGCACAAGGATAGGAAGGGGTCGCACCCTTTGCCCTGAGATATTCCGTGCGCGTCATGTCATCCATTGTCTCGAGGGCCTCGGCCTCTTCCCTCGCAAACGCTTGCTCATCGTCATACTCTCCCGGTCGTCCTAACCGATCGAGGATGATGCGACCCGAGCCAGCACATCCTGAGGCCCAAAATATGAAAACAACCAGCGCGATTAGAATGATGGAGCCAAATGAGGACACAAGGCCGATAATGACGCCTGTGAAGGCGGAAGAAGGAGAGTCCGTGAGCGTCATGATGAATGAGCTGGGTGCGACCACCAGGCCATGCACGGCGGTGGTGGCAGCGGCGATCGCTTCGAGCGAGAAATGTAAACAAGCTGACCGTACAAGGACGAGACGAGGCTGCGGCCGCCCGCACTGGAGGGGGGGGGGGTTTGGAAAGGCGCAGATAAACAAGACGCAAGTATCACAAGCGCTC
>JMQE01001882.1:0-10155 GCA_000731825.1 Hypocrella siamensis | reverse complement strand
CCCCCCCCCGGGGCTAGGCCACATCTGCGAGCGCCCTTGTCTCAAAAGATGCCTTTACCTTTTTTTTTTTTTGCAAAGGTTAATTGCGCGGCTGAAACTTGCATGGCCGCCGTAGAAAGAAGTTTCCCCATCATCACCTCGTCATGCCGTGGGGACGCCAACGACAAAGGGAGTAAAAAGAGAAAGGGAGCTCACTCGCTCAGAACAATTGAAATGGTCAACGAAGAAGAAGAAGAAGAAGAAGGGAGAGGAATAGGGGACCGATATGCTCCCCTCCCCCCCCCCCCCCCCCCCCAGAAAAAAAGAACAAATTTGCTCCTCCGTATCGTATCGGTATCCCATCATATCGCCACTCGACATTGCTGATGCCTAGGAGGATTTGCATGTGCCAAAAACAACATTGCCACGCCAGGTCCAATTTCGTCGCCGACTTTTCTTCTTCTTTTGCCCCCCTCGCAGAGATAAAACAACAAGGGGAGGCAGGCAGGCACCAATTTTTCTCCCCATGTCCCCGAGCAGCGCCGGCGGCGATGACCACATTCGGTACCGCATCTCCGACCGCTGAAGCGCCATCCATCCTCTACAGTATCTTCCCCACTGATAAGCCTCTCTTCCCATCAACTACTGCACCTGCACTCCGTACCAACGAACATATGATTTCACCTGCCGAGGATGACCCCCGACCTAAGAGTCCCTTGCTGCCTTGCCATATTGGCAATTCTCATTCCTGGTGCAGATTCCAAACATTTCAGCTGCGTCGACGACGCACGCCGCACCAACAAGATGCGTCGTTTTTGTAAATCCCCCCTCTTTTAAAAAGGAATCATGAAGAAAAATCTCAGTCTTAAGGGCGCAAACAATAGTCGAAAGAGAGAAACCAAGATGCTATTTTCGCACACACACACACACACACACACACACACACAAACACACACACGCGCGCACACGCCAAGCAAAATACAACAATACGCACCGTCACGCACAATAGCCACATACTACGTACAATTCGTGTGCCTACCTACAATAGGGACCCCCATGATCGATCGGCAAAGCCTCCATGGCACGTACAGCCACTATAATTAGCCACCCGAGTGAATCAAACCTTTTTTTTTTCCTTCTCCATTCTACGTTAGAAGCGTGCGCTTTCTCGTACGATAAAAAAGAAACTTTGCCACAAAGGCCAAGCCATGCCAGGCTTAGTCTTGTCTGTCTCGTCTCTCTTGGTTTGGTCCCGGCAATTTGGAAATAAGCCAAACCTGGGGTGGACAATGCACCGTCTCCACCAAACTACTATGTACCTAGGTACCTACCTATGTACAAAGTCCACCCGCACCGGGAATATGACGAACGTGAACCAACATGACAGAAACTAGTGCAATCTCGTCGTCTGCATTGACCGATTCGATTCTAGGCACCGAGATAACTTGCTCCTCAGTAAATAGATACATATGTAGTACATACATACATACATACATACAGACATTCATACATTCATACATGTACAGTCCAACACCAACAAGCCAGCCAGCTCACACACGTCAATCAGCACCCACAAAAATTCAAAGACAACGTGCTGACACTCAGATATCGAAATAGGGCACCGGGGGGGGGGAGGAAAAGAAGGAGGGAGAAGATACAGCAATTCGTCCCCAGCCACTCACCTCTCTTGTGCTCTTATCTCTGGGGGCCGCCCGTTTTCGTCTTTCGGTCAAATCAGAACTGTTGTGTGACATGAGCCTCTCCGAAGGAAATTGTGCTGTACGCACCTACCGACTACGTATGTACAAATGTATGTATGTACGTAGGTATGTAGGTACTTGGACCTTGTCGGCTCCCCTGGCGGTGAGTGCAGCATGCGTTGTGTTGGGTTTGTCCCGTTTTGGGAAGTCAATTCCGACCCTACACGTGGTTCTGGGGCAGGCCAAATAAAAAAAAGATCGTCACTGATGTCTTGTACGGGGGACGTGGCGTGCACGATACAAGACACGTAGGTAGGGCATGTCATGGATTTCTCCTGCGCTGCGATTGGGCGCTGCGCCGCGGGTCAAGACGATACACCACCACTGTACAAATCTACCTACTAACCTACCTGTACCTAGTCCCTATCTACCAGGGTACCTACTATGTACGGACCTACCTAGGGACCTCGGATGTATGCACACACGCAGATCCGTATAGCGCAGGAACCTGTACGTGCCAGGTAGATCGATGCTGTAGGTGCTCGCGGAGCACACATCCGACGTCAGGCCCATAAGAACACACACACACACACACACGCACATCACGGCCTGCAAATGACGCAGCTTGCTCACGCCAGGCCGAGAGCCTGCACCGCAACTCCAACCTGTTCCCTCGTGGCCACGGACCAGTCCACGCTCGTCAGCTTCGCACCGCCTGAACCCTCCTGGAATCCTGCCAGGCCCCAAATCTCATCCACAACGGCACTACGCACCCGCGGCCACGGGTGAAATAGCAGTGCCCCGAGCCTCTTTCTTGCCTCCTTGACTCCGGCCTGCATAGAAGTAGAAGTAGAAGTAGCATCAACATCAGCATCACCATGAGCATCAGCCTCAGCCTCATCTGCCCCTCCGCATCCGTGGCCCGCAATCCCGCCGTACACCTTGGCGCAGGCCACCAGTTTCCGCACATTGCCCGTCTTGTAGCCAGCTTTCTGCGCGTACAGGCAAAGGCTGCGTGGATTGACCTCCCGGCTGTCCGGGAACAGGCCGACGTGGTATAGAAACGCAATGATTTCCAGCGTCGGGACTGCGATCCGGTCATCGCCCTGGAACGTCCTTAGATTCTGCACAAGAGAGGTGCATGCCAGGTCGAGATGCTCTCGGGACGCTTGGCAAAAGTCCGTCAGCGCTGCCCGGCTGGCAATCACGAGGTCGTCGTTGCCCGTGTCCGCCGACGTCACGAAGCCGGCCAAAAGGTCGCAGGTCCACATCGACTTGTTGTCAATCGGCGCGGCTTCCAGTACAGAGTCCGACAGGGAATCGGAACAGGAGGTGAGGCTGAGAAGTGTATGGAAATACACCCTGGATGAGCAGCTGAGAGCAAGAAAAGCCTTTGCTTCGCTGGAAATGGTAGTTTTTAGCTTTCAGTGACATTGACAATGGCCTTGGCATTTTCGGTCCTCCGACACTTTGGGAGTAGTTCTGCACGTACTTGTCTCTCATCATGAGGGCCACGACCGCCTGAGCCACAACGCGAACCCGGTCAAGTTTCTCGGCCGCAAGCCGTAAGACGCACGAGAATGCCTTGGCCGTTGTCTCTTTGGCAACGTCGTGGGCCACACGCGCCTCTCCATCAGGTCCTTCATCAGGCCCCCACAGAGCCTTCACAGCCAGCAAGGCTTGGACGCGGACATGTGAGCCGACGTCGCCTCTCGCGTTCGTTGTGTAGTCGTTCAATCCGTCAATAAGTAGGTCCGCAAACGCCTTGGGTGCTGCCCGGAGGAGGTCACTGCGCACGAGACTCTGCAGAATGGTTACCCTGACATCGACATCGTTGTCCTTGGCCCACCGATCCAACAGCGACTGGCAAGCCATGTCGTTCCCAGGACCTCCCTGAGGAAGACTTGCCATGGGCTGCGCCATGGCCACGGCGTGAAAGTATCCTTTGCCGGTCTTCAGTGTTTTGCTGCTGCTGCTGCTGGGATTCTTGGCAACCAGGCCTGCCCATTCTTGAAGAAAGGACAATCGGCTCTGCTGGCTCGAGAACGTGAGGAATAATACGGCTGCAGCTGAGGCCGGCTCGACGACCTCGGGCTCGTTCCTGCTCAGCCATGCTGGGAGCGTAGCCTGCAGCGAAGACATGAACCTCGCGACATCTTGAGCCGCGCACCCATCAAAGACTTGCTGTGACACGAATGAGGTATACGCCCGAACACGAGTCATGGACAGGAGTTGACGTCCAGACCCGAGGGAGAAGGATGCACCGTCTTGGCGACAGACGGAAGCTTGGAGAGCCGGAAGGACGGAAACGACGAGGTGACTGGCGCCCTCTGCCACCAGTTCGGGTCGGCGATGGTGCGTGAGACGGCATTCGTCGAGAATGTCAGCCACCGACGCCAAGATATTGTAACGGAGTGATGCATCGACACGCAGTGATCCGCGCGTCTGCGCAACAGCCGCTGAGATCTGATCCAGAACAGAAGCCAAACACAAGAGCATCCCGTGCAGTTCCTCCACCTGGCGCTTCACAAGAGACTGGACGCGCCGCGTCACCAACTCAAAGGCGGATCGAAATCGCGACAAGGGACTCTCCGCGTCCGCATCGAGCGAGGCCAGCTCCGCCGTCAAGACTCCAAAAGCAGCTCCCGCAACTCTCCTCGACGGGGCGTCCACGTCTCCGACGCCTCTCCACCCCAGAACACCACCGACGAGAGCCTCGCCGTACTGCGCAGACAACTTGGTGGCTTTTCTTGCCACCTCGTCAACGGCCCTCGATCGTCTCGCGACGGCCTGGTAGTCGACACTCTGAACAACCTCGATCCCGCGCTCCACGACGTCGGGATGCCGGCCGATGAGTTCCTGCAGAGCAGCCGACGCACCACGTCTGATGTTTCCAGACGGGTCCAACGAGGCCGTCACGACCAGCTCCGTAGCCAGCACCTGGAGAACGGAGCTCGCGGCACGGTGCGCGTCCGCCGCGAAGACAGAAGTAGTCGACACGCCCAGCAGCTCCGGGGTGCTGTACCGCCGAGCGAGAGCCCACACCCCGAAGCATGCAGCGTCGCGCACGTTGGCACCAACGCTGCCTCCCGAAGTGCTCCTCTGCTCGAAAGAGAGACCCAGGAGCAGGGCATGAATCATGTCCGAGAGCTGGTCCGCCGGCGGCGATCTCCGGTACAGTAAATGGGCAAGAGTGAGCATCAGTCCGTGCCACTCCAGACTGTTGACCGCCGACAGGTTCCTCGATGGCTCGCCCGCCTTGTTCCACAGCACGTTGCGGTTCAAAGCCTCCAGCGCGGCCTCGACCACCTGGGACGCCATGCCGGGGTCCAGTCTCAGGGTGATTACACTCAGGCATTTGCTGGCCGACAGACGAACCGTGGTGTCGTTGTCGGACACGCTGTCGAGGAAATATCCTATCGACGTTTCCACCATGTCCGTCGCTGCCGGGCTCTGTCGCGGCTGACGAAGCAGCGCCACCGCAACCGAGCGTATGATTTTCAACACGATCCTTCTCACAATTGCCAACTGATACATGGACTCGGAGAGGTCATTGTCTCTGAGCGTTATGCCATGCGCGCAGCCAAAGATGACGACGAGGAAGGAATCCATCTCGGACGTCTCTGCGGCCGACTTGAGCGTGCCCGCGAGGAATGAAAGCACGCCAAAGTAGAAATATGTCGACTTCAAGGGCTCGTCCTTCCGGGGCCGCAGGCAGTCCACGGCCCATCGGATCAGGGCCTGCAGCAGCCCAAGCTTCTGCATGTCACGGCGCAGAGCGAGGCGCGCGAGCAGCGCCACGGCTGCGTCCTTCTCCTTGCCAGGCGAGGACAGGTACTTGATGGCCAGCGGCAGAATCCGCAAGGCAATGCCGGGAAGACCGCGAGGCCACTGAAGCCCCGGCACGGCAACGGCGCTGGCCTCGTCGACGTCCCAAGTCGACATTGTCGACAAGTCAAAGGGGGCCAGCAGGAGATGGGACAGCCACAGGAGCACCACGTAGCGCTGCTCCCACTCCCACGCCACCTGCTCGTCCTCTTCCGACTCCTCGACGGCGGACAGGAGTATCTCGAGGTACTTGGCCTCGACGTTTAAGAATCGGACAATGACCTTCTCGCCGCGGACTTTGCAAAAAGCATAGAGGATCCTGCAAATTGCATAGTCCACGGACACGAGATGGTCGGGCTGCCTCGGGATCCTCCTCAACCTGTGCCTCCTCTTCTGGGACCATTCTAGGTACGATTCTGCCAGGAGTGGAATCCATTTGGAGAGATGCGGGTCTAGAAGCTGTGGAAGCTCCTGAAACAAGTCCAGCACCTTGCCAGCATGTCAGCAGACGACATGACATGGTACGGTACTCTGGACCAGGCAGCAGGTGCTTTGCACGGCTCACCTCGGTCGTGGAGCGGAATACTTCGCGGGCTCTGATGAAGGACCGCACTCGAGTTCCCCCGTTACCGTCCGGCCTTCGCAGCGTAGTAGTCAAGGCGCGGTCCAGATCGGCGATCAACTCGCCAGACATCTTCTGAAGCTTGACATCGAAGTCTGTGTCGGGAGCGTCCATGGTGGGCGACGTGCGTCCCCGAGGGCGTCTTCATGCGCCCAAGTAAGCCAAGATCCAGAACTTGCTCAGATCCTCGAGCAGGCAGCCAAGGTATAATAATCAATCACCCGGCAACGTTAGACAGAAAAGGACGAGAGCATCGAGGTCTGTGTCTAGGTTCCTCGGGCTTCCATTGAGGTCAAGGTGCAGCGAGAGATTACAATCTTGCATGTACCGATGGGATGTGTATCGATGAATGCTCAGAATATCTTTTCTTCCGCTGCGTATTTCGGATGCTACTGTATCTGACAGACGAGGCGCGGAGGTTCCACTCCAACATCTATTTCTCTCTGTTTTGTTTAACCCTCAAAGTTTGGCGGGCGATCACGAGACAAAGCCCCACTATGTTACTATTTTGAGCTTTTGATTGGCGCTCCACATCTTCCCAAGCTTGGTGTAAATGGCGGCTTGTCTGTCCTCTTACTCAGAGACTACTACAGACAGAACGGGGCCATGAACAAAAAAACCAAAACACCATAACGGTCTGAAGATGCGCATGCCTCGCGCGTAACTGGTTGCGCCCTCACTCGTCCACTGAAGCACGCACGCCATTTGGCTCAGCTTGATTCGGAGTCGGGAAGAGTGACTATGACAAACGTCAAGTTGGGACGATGAGAAAGAACACAAAAGATGAATCTGTGCTAGGCGTGCACTTTATCACGTCAGACAGAGCACGTCACCTGTCTGAATAAGAGGGCACTATGCGGAAGATGCGCAATTGTCATGGTTCTCATTCAGTAGATGACAAATTTGTGGAGGAAAGTCCCTTGTTTCTATCCAGAAAAAAAAAAGAAACAAAGACGGATATCATGTCGTCATGATTCAAAATCTAATGTCTTTGTTGCAGGCAATATAAATCTTTCCACCCAGAAAGATTCCTCGCCTCACAGGATCATAATGCTCATTGGGAGTTTTTAATGCTCTCTAGGTCAAAGGACCCTCTAATGATCAGATGCTCGTCATACCGTGCCATTTCGCTCCTGAGGGGGGGGGGGGGGGGGGAAAGAAAGAGAAGAAGAAAGAGAAGAAGAAAAAGAAGTAGAAGAAAAAAGGCTATGTATCTGCAGTGTATGTGAATTAGATTGTTAAAGGAAAGTCGAGAAGAGGAGAAGAAGAAAAGTGAAATAGTATGGACAAAACTCATAGGACGGCAATAGCAGCGACCAAAGTGTCGAGTGCGCTGCTATGGGAGGCCGCCGAAGCAGCAACAAAGGGTCCCGTCCAGGCGACGCCCAGTCGGTTCTGGTCATTCCTGTCGTTCTGCCAGATGGATTCGGCATTGCGCAGGATAAAGTCCCTGAAGTCCTGCTGAGGAGCGACCTGGTTCAGGTAGCGGAGGTTGCGCATGAAGACGCCCTTGAACTGGGCGCCGTCGGCGCCGCAGTTGCCAGGCCGTAGCTCGCACTTGTCCGTCTCGGCGAGGATGCCCTTTGCATCGGAGAAGGCCTGGATGGCAGCCCGGGCAATGGCAAAGGCCCTTTCCACGTAACGCCGGTCGCCGGTGAGGCGGAAGAGGTCGGCAAGGCCGCCGAGCACGACGCCCTGGTTGTAGCTCCAGGTCTGGAGGCCGTTGTTCTTGCAGGTGTTGTCAAGGCCGTCGTTGATGAGATTCTGCTGGTTGATCATGCCGCTCTTGTCGAACCAAGTCCAGTGCTCCAGGGCGATGCGCCGGTACGTTTCGTTTTGCGGGAGGCGGAGGGCCAGGGACGTGGCCACGGACAGGTAGAGCTCGTTGGCGATGGCGTTGACGTAGGTTCGCTTCTTGCTCCAGTAGATGCCGCCGCCACACGGGGTCCCCTGGCCCGTGGACATGTCGTCAAAGACGTCGACGGCGGCGCGCAGATACTCGCGATCGGTGGACACGTCAAAGGCGCGTATCAAGGCCAGGGCCCACCATCCTTCGTCGTCGTAGAACTCGTTGAGGAAGTCGGCGAATCCGCGCTTGCCGAGAAAGGCTCGCTTGGCCATGCAGCCGCTGTTGCGATCCAGACAGTCTACCGATTTGACCATGCCGTAGGCGGAGAAGGACTTTGAGGTGGTGACGTCTGTTTTCTGGGCTTGGATGAAGGTGTTGCGTATGTAACCGCCAATGTTGAGCTGGTTCGCTTCGAAGAGACGGACCGAGGCGAAGTCGGCCAGAGTTGTGAGTGCGTTTGCGCTGTTCCACCAAGCGCTGTTCCATATGCCCGTCTTGACATCATACCAACCATCGTTCAGCGCCCTGATGGCTGCGACGGCGTCTCGGGTGTAGTCCTGGGCCTGAGCTTGAGCCTGAGCCTGAGCCGAAGCTTGAGCCGGAGCTTGAGCCGGAACCTGGACACTTGCGGCGTTGGCAGAGTTGCCGTGGAGGGTAACATAGAGGCATGCCGTGACGAGAAAGGACCGCCAACCACGTCTTCTCGACGTCATGTTTTTCTTGCTGTGGGAGACGGAGATGTACCCCAGTCTCTGAAGGAGGAGGAGGAGGAGGAGGAGGAGGAGGAGGAGGAGGACGAGAGGGAGGGAGTGAGAGAAGAAGAGGAAGATGGAGACGGTGGCAGAGACGAAGAAAAGATGAGGCAGTAAAGGTAATGGATGCTCCGCGGATGGGGCCGCGATGCTTTTTAGTCTAGAATCGCATTCGACACAGGTAGGGCCATGAGCGTTTCTGAATTAGCTTGTCGGTGAAGGCCATGAATCAGGAGGAGGTGTGCTCGCCCAACAAGGAAGGGATGAAAGAAAAGACACTAGGCATGAAGGACACGCCGAAGATGGTGGTGGAGGAGACGGGCGAGGGGAGGAGGCTGGCTTGTGACTATATACCTACCTGCCTACCTACCTGCCTACCTACCTACCTACCTAACTTGTAGTAAGCAGGCAGTTGGTATATTCCGGTCAAAGGAGGAGGAGTGAAAGAGACGAGGTGACGGACGGCGGTCGGTCGGTCGGTCGGTCGGTCAGTCAGTCCATGGTTCACAGCCATCAGTCACCTCCCACCTTCCCCCCGGTCTTGTTCCTCTTTGTACATATCTAGTGGTGATTTGATCAAAGAAAGAAGAGAGCCAAGACGGTGGCCACCCGCGCCGCATGGCGCAACTGGGCGCAGCTGGCGCAAAGCGGACAAGTGCGCAAGATGGGCAAAATGCACGGCGGGCTCCCGAAGCGATGCAATGTAACCCAATCAGCCCAGCCTCTTTGATTGGCGCGCAACCGGGGTCCGGCGCCAAATCTGGCATAGATCGCGCGTCAGAGCCGCTCAGGGACCTGACGCTAACTTGTAGTGCCGTTGAGTGCTGTTGAGTGCCGTTGAGTGCCGTTGCGCGTACTGACTGTAACCTGACGCCATTGCAGCACGTATTCGATGTGTCCTGTTGTCGACGGACTACGACTTTTGTGCTCAGAATCGACGCAAAATTCCCACACAGTCTCGACACCGGCAACAACCACTCGATGAGGCTGCAGCTCCGTCACTCCGTACAAGGATCGAGGTAACGTACCGTGGGCGCCAAGGCAGCAGGCTCGTCACAGACCTGCGGTAGACCTGACGTAGTAGACATTTCGAGTCCCAAACGAGTGCCAGAGGCTTACATTTGACAGGCCAGCGGCGTCTCCTGGGAGCCCGTTCCGCCTCCTCCACTCCAATCTCCCCTTGCGTTTAGCCTTTGCTCCTAGTCCTAGCGCCCATTTTGCCAGTCCTGTCTGGCAATGGCAGAACACGGTCTATTTGCCTATTTTTTTTTTTTTAATTTTCCTTTCTCACGTCGGGTTTCAGACGGTTTCAAAAATGAAGCGCCAAGCACGCGGGTGAAGAAGGGGAAACAAAAAAAGACAGAGAGGTAGCGCGTTTCTGGCCTGCGCCTGGATTCTTTTTTTTTTTTTTTTTTTTTTTTTTTT
>JMQE01001881.1:0-10183 GCA_000731825.1 Hypocrella siamensis | reverse complement strand
GATGACAAGATTGTACAAGTTGAGCGACGGAGGTTTTTTTTTTTTTTTTTTTTCTTTTTTCCAAATCCAAAAAAAAGGGCCTCTCTGTTAGAGCCACCCCTTGGCCATGGTTTTGTGGCCTGTTTGACTTATGCTTGGGAAATGCCCTGACCTTCAAACGATGGCTCTCCCTGGCAATGCCCAACGACGCCTGACCTGCAGTTGCATTGTAAATAATTCCGAGTTTATTTGTACGGATTTACCACGTAAAATAACACGGGAATACTAGGGGCCCGCTGTAGTCGATGGGTGTAGATGGGCGGCAGAGCCCCGAAATTTCTATTTCTATTTTAAATTTATTAGTTTAATTAATATTATTATTAATATTTAAATTTTTAATAAGCTTGTTATAATAAAATTATTTTTTTAAATTATACTTAATTTAAATATTAGTTATATACTATTATTTAATACTAAAAAAAGTATATATATATTATTATAAAAGTAATAAGATATAATAAAGTAGAAATGCCGCCCTTAAGAACCAACTTCTTTAACATAGCCTAGTTAATCTTCCCTCCAAACAACACCGCACCACCCTCACAGTCACTTGGTCGCTGTGCCATCGCAAGCCATGCCCTCACAGAAACTTAGGAGCGCGATATAAGAGGTATTATATGAAAAAAAATTAGTAAGTTCTTAATATATTATTTATTATACTTCACTTGATAAATTTCTAAGTATGAAATTAAAAGGCTTTATATTAAAATAATAGCTATTATTAATTCTTTCTTATTTCTTATTTATAACTTAGTGTATATTACTAGTAAAGGCTACTAGATAGATGCAGGTGTGGCGGTGGAGGTATTATATTATAGCAGAGCACAGAACGCCGCGCCTATTATGGTAGACATGTGTACTATTAAATCGTGAGAGCATTATTTGTTATTATGTTGTATGAGCTATTCACAAAAGGGGGGGGAGTGGGCAAGGCGCGTAGCTACACTCTTAATCATTTGACTTGGTAAGCGATAACCACATTGGAAGTGTTGTTCCTTGCGCGCCGTTACTCCCAACTTTTGCTCATTGAAGGAAATGATATACTGCCACTACTCACGAGTTATTTTTCCTTTCTTCTTACTTATTCTTCTGTGTCTGGATCGTCTTGACTCACTAGATTCGAGCATCGCCGCTGTTCGTGCCGAGTCGATTCCCCGGCTCGACATCCTCGGGCTTTTCACGATTGCCGCATTCTTCTTCACGGTCAGGGGGACCTCGTTCGATACCCGAACCAGGGCGGCGCTGTCGTCCGGTCCGAGGCGGCGTCGTAGCTTAGCGATGGTCTGAGGCGGCACCGGCGAGCCCTGTGCCGATGGCGGTTCGGCTCCTCTTTCTCCGCAGAGCCCGATGAGACCACTCACTAGGCCCAAGTGCCGTGCTGGAGTCATGAAGCACTGCAGCAGGCAAGAACAGCCATAAACCCCGCCTTGTTTCGTATTCCACCTTTGACCTTGCTCATTCCATCCTTCCACCTCCATTCTCCGTCCTCCAACCTCCATCCTCCATCTTCCGTCTTCCATCTCCCATCTTCCATCTTTCGTCAGCAATCCAGCCATTTGACAGCAATGCCCGTCACAATCCAGGTCACCCCTCACCAGGCCAATATAGTCACCGTCCCGGAGCTGGACCAGCAAGCAACGAGCGGGTCGGATCTGCCCGACGCCAACACGCATTCACAACGATTCCTCCGCACTATTTACGCGGACAGCGACCTAGCGCAGATCCTATTACAAACCATGGACGATGAAGTCGCGCAGGAGGTCGTGCCGCGCGCCAACGGGCTTGTTCACGCCTGCCTCGATGCCTATAGCAACCATGACCATCTTGTGTTACGTCCTGACGATATCTGGATCGCTATTATAACCCAGTTATCCTTCTATATAAACCGGAAAGCCGAGCAAATGGAATCGATTTTTGTCAACCCTGAGCAAGAGAGGGTGCTCAGAATTACGGCGCCCACAGACGAAGCCAGGTACCATATTATGGCTTGGCAAATGGCCGACTTGCTCCAAGTGCGCTGGTGAAAAAGCCCTCCAAGCCCCAAGGCTTCCCATCCATGCCCTTGATCGGCCGTATGCCAACGTGCCATGGTCTGACAGTCCAGCCCTAGGCAAGTCTTGTGGACAAGGAACTACAACATTGGATTATCCCCGCCTTCAGCACCACCACCGAAATCGACACGCTGGTCTCCAGTGCCGTCATGATGGGCGCCCCGCAGGGCTATTTTGCACACGGCTAGGAGAGTGGAAGACGCTGTTGACGCCCGTGATCCAGAACATGATCGATAGCTTTCGAACCTCGGAGCGACCCGCCGGCGCCACGGCCGCGGTCAACTTCTGGTCCAGGATTGCCCACCACGAACCCTCCATTAGGGATCCTACTCGCCTGTCTGGCTGGATCACGGCCTTCCGCCCCTTCTCAGCAAGCGGAGATTGGCTGGACCTGCAGGCACGGGATTTGAATCCCACCCTGGAACCGGCGACGGGCGAGGAGGCCAGCTCTGCCGCCACTGTTGAGTACCCGGTCATAGATACAGCCGATATACCGCCAGCACACAGCGTTGTGAGCGTCACTATCGAGCGCACAATGGCCAGACTATCTATCAAGGCAGAGCTGCCCGTGCAGGTGGGCACACCAACGCACATAGAAGTCCCCATGGAGGGAGTGGCATCCGCACATGTGCCTCTTTCCGCCGTCATCGTCGCTGGTCTCGTGGGCTACTCGGCTTTCAACCTCGAGGCTGGGACCAAGGTGGACGATGGTACTAGTGACACGGTGCAGCCATATCCGGCGTGGTGGCTTGTGCGGACACCATCAGCCCCAGGCCTTGGTATACCAGACCGCTTAATTCATCTGATGGCATATCAAGCGCCTAGTAGGTAGGTAATAGAGGTATATTAATACAGATCTATGATGAAAGTTTTTGTTCTTATGAGTCATTTACCGCCTCATATGCTATGAAACCTTACGATAAGTTTTGTAAATTTATTGAACTTTAGCTCTTTTTCGTCACCATCTTTACTACTAAAGGTTATTCTCAGCAAGATGTGACGAAGCGAAAATGCCGCCCTCAAGGACCAACTTTTTTAACGCAGCCTACTCATGCAGTTAGCCTACTCATGCAGTAAGCGAAAACATGGCGCTGATCTTGTACATGTGATGTGCGGCTGTGCGTGAGAGAAAAAAAAAGGTGCATCTTACACAGAGTCAGTATCGACTTGAAAGCATGGGTTGCTGAGTAATACTGTCCTAGCTAGCAAATAGGCAGCCATTTTTTTTTCCCCCACTTAGATGACAAGAACAAGGAGAAGAAAAAGTGCTTTTTTTTTACGCGATACTTTGCGTCTTATTACCGCCGAGGTATATCCTCGCTGTTCCCTCACCAACAGCGCACTGGACAAACATGAGCCCAACCACCTCGCGTCCAATACACGCCGGGCCAGATCGGGTCGCGATTTGTGGTACGACACATGACGGCGGCGCGGTACGTGGCAAGTTTTGGAAACGACGATGGATAAACAATGCCCGCTTCACTCCGTTGCGGGTCGGCCATGGCACATTCCCCCTTGGCCGCCGTCGTTCCTTTGCACAAGGGCAAACTCTGTCGGCGATTGCGGCAGCGTACTGATGCCAGGCGCTCAACATTGTTATCAGCAAGGGCTGGGAGTGATTATGACCATTCGTCGGTGTATTTTGGAGCAGGGAAGGGTCATAAACAAGGAAGATGAAGTAAACCTACTCTATAAACTCGCAAATTAAATCACTTTAGCCTCCAAAAATCGCCGACTGCTTCTTATCCAACTCCGCCTCAGCTTTATAAATACGAAACTGGTGTGGTTCACGGCTAGCACTGCATATTGGCAGCCTGGGCCGCCTGCAGATGGTTGACGATGGGTCCAGGCCCAGGCCCCATAGCTCCTAGCTGATTTGGGAACATGTAATCATGATCATGATGCTCATCTGGACCATGATTGTCAGGTTCCAAGGGCCAGCGTCGGACTGGCTCCTTGTCGCCATGTTGACCAGTCGGTCGGAAAACAAAAGGAACCCTCGCGACGTCTTTGGTCGGCTGGCGCCTTGGAGGTTGTTGTCCAGGCAAATTTTCAGGTCCTCTTAGGGGCTGTAGATTCTGATCGTTCAACATCTGCCTCGCCACATTTAATGCAGAGTCAGCAGCGCCAGATATCCAGGTGTGGTGGTAGGAAAGGTGCTCTCCAGCAAAGTAGATGTTGTCCTCGGGTCGACGAGCCTCATCAAAGTAGTTTGAGAATTGACCAGGCAGGAACATGGCGTCGCCTGTGGCGGTTGATTCAGACCACACGACATCTGAAGTCTCCATGAGGAGTCCGTACACGTCGACTGGAACGCCGGCATCATCTACTCGGTCGTGGTACATGTTGGCAATGCAGCTCATGGCGAGTGCACGGCGCTCCATCGGCGTCAGTGGAACCCAGTTGCTGGCATCCGTCATCCTACATTGTTTCGGATTAGATGCCATGGGGGGGGGGGGGGGGCCAAAAGAAAAAAAAAAAAAAACTTCACCATGCATAGACGAGCAGAACCCCTGGACCGTCGGATCCTATACCATTGGATGGAAAGACAAGCCACCTGATGGGACGATCTGTCGTGCTCTGCCCGCCTCGAACTGGTCGGGGTTGAGTGTGTTCCCAGAAACGTGTTTTGAACCGCAAACCCATTTTGTAAAGTGGCTCAAAGTGTATCGATCGAATTGCCATCTCCTTTTCCACGGACCATCGAGGCCGGTCGTCAATCATGCGCAGTGCCGCGGGCGGTATGGCGAGAACGACGCGGTCGAACGTGGCAGTGAGCTTTCCGTTGTATCCTACCGCCGTGACCTGGATGGAACCGTCGTCGTCTCTCGCGATGCCAACGACTCGAGCTCCAAACGTGATGTTCTCTAAGCCGACGAGCTGTGCCATGGCTTCGGGCAAGCGGCTCATGCCTTGATCAATCGTCTTCCAATCCTTGACGTCAAAGTCCATGCTTTGCAGTACCAATTCAGGCACGCTAAGCGAGAACTGGTTTGTCTGCGACATGACTGTCTCGACGAAATCAATCACATTCTGCGGCCAATTCAGGACACTAGTCAGATAGAAGCGAAAACTAAAGTGATCAAATTTCAGCACAATGTCGCGAAACTTGGTCTCGAAATCAGGCCCTCCAACATGGTCGCCCATGAGACCCCCGAGGGCCTCGTTGAGTAGGTCTCCTGCCGTCCTTTGAACAAATTGGGCCGGGACGTCCCAGCCGAGGATTCCTGGCGTCACGTCCGCTACTTGAACGTCTGCATGGACCGAATTGACGAATATGTCGTTGTTCTCGTGGTGCAGAACATACTCAATCAGGCGGATCTTCATTTCTTCTGGGAGACAGGCATTGTTGACAAAGTCGACCAGCCAGAAGACGATTTGATGGAAATCGGACTTGGGAATACGCATGGCCCCAGCCTCGTAATACTGATCTGACCCTTGGGCGAAGTAATGGGTGCGGACTCGACCGCCAACACGGTCAGTGCCCTCCAAGATTCGAACAGAGTGCCCTTCGCGCTGGAGGACGAGTGCAGTGTAGAGCCCCGCGATTCCGCCACCGACGATTCCGACTTGAGACTCTGCATGATCATGAGCTGGGGCGCTGCGCCATCCTGTCTACCGACATTGTCGCCCACTTACGAGGCATTTCAGCGAGGTGACTGTGCGGATATACAGAGGGGAGGAATATTGGTCAAGGTATTTTGAAAATGATGGTATGTGTCGCGATTTAAACAGGGTAAGAGCAATGGGGGAAGCGACGAAGCTTGATAGATGCAGATCAAGCTTGCATGGAAAGAAGACGGGAAGAAGAACACATGCTGTCTAGCTGTCTAGTCTCCGTGACTTGACGTGGCTATAACGTTTTTAATAACAGATCCCTGACAGGCCGCATGCTTTAAGAGGCCAGGGCTCCCTGGACAAGGGAATCGCCCTGTGCGAGCACATAAACCAGTTTAGTCCTTTGCTACACCGTCTTTTAACCTGGCACTTCGCCGAGACCATCAAGGTCAACAAGGGCCCTATCGCGCTACGCGTCTTATCCGACGTCGTCAGCCAGCATATGACGGCGGATCGGAATAAGAGCCGCTATAATAAGACAAAGCGCCAGGGCGACCTCTCGTCGTCGATGACGGCCTGAATCGTGTTTTCTGTGCTATCGGGACCAGCTTCCTCGATTCTTGTTGGTTTGATCAGCTGCACCAAGACCTGAGCCCCGCGCGCGTCCAGTCGCTGGCGAATCAGCTTGGTCCTGGGCACTGCGGGTGTGCGGCCAGGGCAGTTTGTGTTGGATTTGAGGCGTACCGTCTAACCAACCCTACAAAAGGTGACACTTAAGTGACAGTTTGCTGAGTCACAGTTCTCTCTCAGGCAAACTATTACTAAGCGTGCTTGGCCCCGCTTCCTGGTCACAAGACCCTTGGAAGCTTGACGTGGTTGGTTTTTAAAAAAAAAAAAAAAAAAAAATAATGCTGTGTGGCTCCGACTATGCTAGCTGAACTCTGCTTCTTTTGTTCCTGGTGTCTGGTGGGTCTGGTCTTTTCGTGCCTTGTAGGTCAGATGATGTGCTCTTGTGTCGAGGCGCCTTCCCTTCATGACGTGATGTCCCCATCTGCATCTGCGTCTCGACGAGATTGCCGACTCGGGAAAGCCGCATCTGCCGCTCATGTAAATCAAGGACTGATCAAACTCAAAGTGTCGCCAACGTGGAGAGCTAGCCATAGGCTCAGCCATGACGAGCCGTTCTTTTGATCGCCGATCCAATCCTGGCTGTATGAGCGCACTTGGCCCGAGCCATGCAATTGGGGTCAGAGAGAAGAAATGTTGATGTTACGAGTCAGATCATCCCTCCTGTCGGATCAAACAAACAGCAAACCCCACAATCATGTCGGCACAGCGGCAGGAGAAGGAGGTGAGGGGAGGATATAGAGATGCACAGAACGGGATGTATTGGAATGGCCAAGCCGAAGACGGGGTCGTCGCTGCAGAGGACTGCGATGCTGCGCCTTATCAGTTCGGAACACAAGGTTGTTGGAAAGATAATCTAGACATGGCCGCTGGAGAGTGGGCATCTAGCAAGGGAGGACGATGACGCCCAAGTATAAAAAGGAAGTCTTTGCCCGTACTTCCATAGCTCATCTCTCCATCTCTGTTCTTGACCTCTGTTCAATAAATTGAAAAGCATCACAGCCAAAAGACGCGCGCTTTCTCTCCTTGACCAGCATGAAACCATCCAAAGCCGTTGCAGAGAAGCGCGTCTCGGGCGGGTCCAGCGACGATGAGGCCGATCCGCCATTCATATTCCCCGACCTAGAACATGTCCCTAGATTCATTTGGTCTCTTCTCCAGATCATCGACCCGGATGAGACAGAGGCAAAAAAAAAGTTGGACGCCGCGGTGAAAGACGCCCTCACGTATAACATTAAGGAGCAATATGATTGGGCCATCACGTCGTGGGACATGTTCCTGTGCTACGCAGCCGGCCACCTCGAGTGGATTCCGTCGGATCACGGCAGTGCCAAGGACATATACTACACCATCTGTCTCTTTTACTTCATCCTCGACCGACCTCCCCTGGGCGGGCTGCAGACGCAAATCGTCCCGGACAGCATCGACCGGCCGTTGACGACGCTGTCGGCGTGGATCTGCCTCTTTGCCCAGAAGGTGGGCGACTGGATGAACACGGAGGCGTCGGTGACGAGGGAATCTCTGATGAAGCTCAAGGACACCGAGGAATACCACTGGGACGAGGCCTACAAGCCGTACCCCGAAGACGACCAGACGTTTGGCTTTAAAACCTTTAACCAGTTCTTCTGTCGCCGCCTGCTCAAGCCGCGCCCAATCCAACATAACAAAAACGTCGTTGTCTTCCCCGCTGATTCCAAGTTTGACTGCCAAGGCGACGTTAATTCTAAAGGTGACATCGTCATTAAGACGATCCCATGGGGCATCGAGACACTTCTTGCCGGGAGCAAATACTCGGATGAGTTTGAAGGAGGCACCTGGATGCACGCCTTCCTCGGCCCAACCGACTACCATCGCCAGCACGCGCCGGTAAGCGGTGTCGTGCTCGAGGCCAAAGTCATCCAGGGGGCGTGCTACCTCGACGTCGAAGTCACCGACTCGCCGGACGGCAAGGGCAGAAAGACGCTCGTGCCACATCGACGCTGGAGAAAGGACAAGAACTTCAAGCTACGTCGGCTCCCTCACGTCGGCGCCGAGGATGGCGACGACGCGCCAGGGCGGCCCGAACCAGACGCCCCCGACGGCCCGGGCTACCAGTTCATCCAGACACGGGGCTGCATCATCATCAAGAACCCGGTCGTGGGCCTCGTCGCCGTCCTGCCCGTCGGCATGGCCTACGTGTCGTCGGTGAATCTCGCCGTCCAGGACGTCCACCGTACCAACGGCCAGCGACAAGACAGTGACGACGGCGACGGCGACTTTGACCCCGACGACCCCGTGCAGTGTGAGGCTGAGCGCAGGAAGCAGCTTCCCCGCTATGTCGAAAAGGGTGACGAGATTTCCAACTTCCAGTTTGGCGGCTCCGACATTGTCCTCGTCTTCGAAGGGAAGAAGCCAGCCATGGACGGCAAGCCGTCAACGCCGGGTGTGAACATAACTGCCGAGGTGGACAAGCATTACAATTATGGGGAGAAGCTTGCTGAGACGGCTTCTTGAGTCGCGTCATTGTCATTGTCGTAGACTGTTTCTACTCAGTGAACAGTGCGGTTTGGAACCCGACGTCCGAAACGTCTCTTGTTGGTAGAATCTAGTCTTTTATACTTTGAAAACACATTCTTTTATGGCCCAGCACTTCCATCGTGAACTCTTGTCCGCGATTGGGAGCACCTTGTTGCATTCACGCCCCAGCTCGCCATCGTGTCCATGATTTCTTCTTTATTCTCCCAGCCATGAGTCATGGTGCCGCACACGTGCTTTGACATGCGTGGTTGTGCTTTGCTGGCTGGTGCTCCGATGGAATGCAGGCCCAGACTAGATTGAAAGGGAAGTCCCAAGTTCGGATGAGCTGTAAAATAACGCGCATTTTATGTCACTAGCCGCGGACTTGGCGGACGGCTTCGGCTGTTCCTTTCTTTTCTTCTCATCTGCTGGGACGAAAGTAATAATGGCTACTGCAACTGCGCAAAGCTGCTGCTGTTGTTGGCAATTCGATTAGCTCGGCAAGCTTGGGAAGGGGGGAGAGGGGCTGCAAGTTCGCTTGCAATCCTGGTTCTTGGCGAGGTCTGGCAGGGTCCCGGCGCCCTCCACTCTCCCACAGGCCACTAGCCAGCATTGCTTGGATGGGTGTTGGACGAGAGAAGAGCTGGCATGAGATGACTATGGCTGATTGCCATTTATGACGAGCACAACCGGCGTTAGATCCCGCAGCGACGCACAGGCAGTGGTCAGACTGAACAGCCATCATCTTGTATAATCACATCAACTTTGGGAGTGCCAGCCGCTTTATATCATGGGAAGTACAATACCCAGACCAGCATCCTCATCTGTCATCTTTGCATAAATTTATTCTTAAAGAAAATTAAACCCCTCCCTGCTCAGAGCACCCACTGTGGTGGCGAAGCTGGTGCGTAAAGGCAACGCTGATTGGTCAGTGTGTCACAACTGGGAAGCTGAGGAGAAGCAGAGCCATCCACGCCGTGCCTCGTACCCGGCAAGAGAACACGATGGTGCATTTGTGTCTTGTTGATGACCAACAGTGTTCCAAGAGGGAAACAAGTGACCAACCAAAGGGGCAAAAAGAGGGTTTTTCCTTGCACTTCGTTGGTGGTGGCGTCGCCCGCCGTCTTGGATCTGTATCGCGTGGGGTGGCTGGCGTGCGGCGCCGGCATGAAGTCATGGGTGCGTTCAAGCTTCTCGCAAAGGGCCCGGGAGCCCATGCATTCCTCGTCGTGCTGCATTTCATGGGATAAGCTGTTGGCTTTGATCAAAGGGAGCATGGCGGCGGATGCAACGTAGCATTACGCCCTTGATATTATAAGGCTAGCCTAATCTCTCAAAGCTTCATGTCACGGGTTTCTCTTGGACAGAAAGGGCAAATAAGCATAAGCGCTGGTGAGTGCCCACCCCCCCCC
>JMQE01001880.1:0-10190 GCA_000731825.1 Hypocrella siamensis | reverse complement strand
TTTTTTTTCCTTTTTTTTTTTTTTTTTTTTTTTTGGCTCTCGGGTTTGTAGACATTTCCTGGCGCAGCGGTGGTGTCAAAGACGCGGCGCCAAGACGTTAAAGGTGCAACGCGGCAAATTATTCAGTCTGGAATAGGAGGAAAGAAGGCCTCTTTTCGAATTCTGAGGGGGGGTCTGATTTCATTCGTCTTCTTTCCACTCTTGACCATGATGGCGGCATCTAGAAAGTGAATGATGATTGACAAGATTGTACGAATTCCATTGCGTCTTGTGTGGCTTTTTGTACCGTTATGTTTTCATGATCAAACTACATACTTTTTTTTCCTTTTTCCCTCTCTTGTCTTTTTGGGGGTATCTGCCGAGATATGTATGTGTGAATGCATGCATGCATGTATATATGTATATATGTATGTTCCATATGAGAGTATGTATGCGTATGTGTTGAGATTTGGATCTGGATTTTGCTGGCGGCAAATGTAAGAGATGGGATACATGGGGTGAGGAAGGTAAAGAAAGCGTTTCTGATGGTTGTGAATAGATGGATGAGTAAAAAGACGGACAGGCAGACAGACAGATAAACGGACAGATGAAAAGGCAGATAGACAGGCAGATAGACAGGCAGATAAACAGACAGGCAGACAGGCAGACAGACAGATAGACAGGTAGACAGGTAGACAGGCGTAGTCGTGTTGGAAAAGAGAGGCTCATGCAAACGGCGAGGCCTGAACTAGTCGGTGCCTTCGACGAATTCGACGTCGCCGTACGGATTCCACTCCTGCCCCGGATAGCTCGTGGCCGCCATGGCTGGCTGGTAGTTGGGATCGTCTTGGGGATCGCACCAGATCTTTTCTTCCTGGCTCTGCAGTCTGACTCGACGCTTGTGCGCGTTTGCAGTGTCTTCGAGCTCGGCAGCCTTGTCGGCAGCATTGGCCGGTCCCCTCTCAGCCGTCTCGCCCGAGGGCTTGAGCACGTCTTTTCCTCGACTTCCCGTGCCTTGTTTGCCGGCTCCCGGCGTGGCGCCGTTCTTGTCATGTTGCTCCTTCGCTCTCGTCGTGTCGATGGCCGAGGAGGATGAGCCGGTGCCAGCGGCCTTCGTCGGCCCCCCTCCTTTCTGTCGCGTCAAGGGTGCCGGGGACGGTTTGCGCTCTGGGTAAGTCGGACCGGCGCCCGACGCTGTCGTTTGACGGCCTGCGCCTACGACTTCTTCTTCAACAGGCTTGCCTTGGCGCGATGGATCTGTTGTCTGGGACTGCAAGCCATCGTTCACTTGCACGCCGTGCAACAGGTCTTTGCTCGGCTCGGGCGATACGTTGCTCGTCTGGTCTGCTGCGGCGCGGCCCCAGTCATCGTCTTCGCCATGGTCCCCGTGGCCAGATTCTCGCGGAGACGCAACGATGCCGAGAGAAGAGACGGATTCTTGGCGCGTGAAAGACGACTGGGACAAGGGCGGAGAGACTTCTCGATGCTGCTGAGCGGCCTGCTGCTGCAGCAGAAATGGCTGCAAGGGTGTATGTTGCCGCCTCACGTTGTAGTCGGTGGGAGCCATTATCCCTTCTCCACGCACAGCTTTGTAGCTTTGCGGAATCGGAACCTTTTCGTATACAGGCTCCGGTTCCAGTTCCCGTTCCGGCCCTGGTTCCGGCCCCGACTCCGGCTGCAGGCCGTACTGCTGATGCACATCATCCTCGTGCGCTTGCACTTGATGGTTCAAAGCCATCGGAAAAGGAGCGGGTGGCTGGCCATGATGATGTGGAGGCCGAGCTTGCTGGTGCGTGCCTGAACCGAAGTTCGGCTGATGCGAGTATTCCCGTCCGGGCAAATCTGGAACATAGTTGGGTGGTCCACTGGTATTATGAGGCTGATGCGATAGCTGCTGGTGGTGCTGGTAGGATGATGCGACCTGCTTTGATGGGACCGCGCGTTCCTTGCCCTCCGTAGCGAGTGGTACTGCGTTCTGGCCCTCGCTCTGCTTTGATTGCCTCCTCAAAGCGCTCAGAATCTTGTAGCCAGCGTTCCCGTTCCCGTCGTTCTGACCTGGCCTAGACTCTTGGCCAACTGTTTGCCTCAGACCAGACATTTGTTCTGACATTCTCTTCGTCATGCCCTTCCATCTGAATCCCCTGATCTCTCTGGCCTGTTGCTGCTGGGCCGGACTCTGCTCGATTTGTGAATCTAAAGAGGGTCGATTGATTTCCTGCTGCGTTTGAATCCGACGCGCCGCGCCGCCGTCTCGTGCTGCCTGGGCTGTAGGGCCGACTAGCCTGTAAACCTGTCCGGCAGGTTCGGTGCTGCCTCCTTGAAAATGCTGGTGAGATGGCTGCACGCTTTGCACCAGGACCTGACGTCCACTATTTTGGAGCATCAACGGTGACGGCGGCGGTGGCGCACTGGGAAATCCTCGGCCGGCGCTTATATCACCTGGGATGCTTGGTACGGGCTGCTGCTGGCTGCTGCTCGAGGCCGGTTGTACTGTTGAGTTCGATGGACCCGTGGAAGACCCTGCCGGTACTTGAGTTCCAAAAGTTTGTGTTGTGAGAGGCGGATCGAGAGCCACAACTCCAGCATTGGGAAAGCCGACATGCTTGGCATGAGCCGTCTCTTCCATCGGCTGTGCTGGTCCATTCCCGACAACTTTGCTCGAGAGCTCCTGGCTCTTCGAAAGCACGCTGCCAGAGCTATTCTCGCCCGTTCCCTCCACTGCTTGTTTAACTGGATGAGTCACTGGTTTCCATTGTGACGTAACCGGTAGATCTGGCGATGGGATGGCTGATCTGTTCGCTTCAACCTCAGCTGCCAAGCTACCATGATCACTCAAGGCTGGTCGGCTTTCGCGCTCAATCACCGTGACTGGTGAACATGACTGTTCGGACAGCAGGCTTGGCGAGCTGATGACCGAATGATGACCCTTTTCTGTAGCTTTGCCGCGTTGTTGCTGTCTCGCTTCGACAGCCTGTTCGCCGGTCGACTGAGAGAGACTGGGGGGACTGGGGGATGGTGCGGATTCAGGTCCGATGCTAGGATTTTGGTCGCTTCTTTGGGCAGCTCGGCCTGAGGGAGCAGGCAGGTATGGTTGCACAGGCCGGATAGTGGACTTGCCTTGTCCCTGCGCCTGATTGCCAGGTGATGCACTCCATGTTGGTGTCTGTTGAATCAAGAGCCCTGACGTGTCCATGGAAGATGACGGCTGGGCCTTCCTTTGAAAGCTAGCGCCTGTGGTGACGGCGCCAAGAGACGGCGGCTGCTGCGGCTGCTGCTGCTGGGCCTTGGGCTGGGACTGGGACTGCTCTGAGCTCGACGTAGGCGGGATTGCTGATTGTGAGGCGTCATAAAAACGCGTCCTAGACATGGATCGCTTGCCCAACACCTCCCCAATCAGATCAGAAAGAGAGGGTCGCCTGCTCCGGCGATTTGGGTCAGCTTCAGAGGCGCGAAGCTGAGACACCGTCTCGGAGGAATCGGCAGGGCTTGGGCGTTCGCGTGCTTGAAATTGAGGTGGCGCCGCCGGTGGCTCCATGGCTCTATCCGGCTTCTTATTAGAATCATGCGCATCACTGTGTTTGGGACGACCAAGTGCAAGTAAATTGGAGACCTGGGCCAGGCCCGAGAACCTCCTCTTCTTGGCTGGCGTTTTACTGCTTTCATCCACGGTCGGCGCCACAGATCCCGAACCCTGCGCCAGATTGGAAGCTGAAGCGACGGATCTTTCCGAGGCGACCGAGCCCGGCTTGCCGCCGACTCCAGCGCCGAAGAGAGATCTGAGTTTATCTAGTTGAGGAGACGTCCGTGGGGGCTGTGAATTCTGACCTGCTTCCGGAGCATGTCTGTAGCCTTGATCCAGAGACGAACGATTCCAGGGCCTCAATAGCAAGTTGGATCGGTGACCCTGCTGTTCCCGGAGCTCACTGCCTGTTCCCGGGCTCGACACGTGAGCAGAATCCTCACGCAGGCTTGACACGCGTGGCCTCCACCAATCGAGGGAAGCAGCGCGCTCATGCGACCCCCCCCGGGTCAACCGCTGTCCAAGATCTTTCAACATCGCTGAGCCCCTTTTGTTGCGACCGCGCTCCTCTTCTGGTGGACCGATGCCAGGAATGGCAAACTCACTCGTGCGCGATCTTGGCGTGGTGAACTCTTGACGAGGGAAGGATGTCTGGTATGAAGTTTTAGAAGTCTGGGGATCCTCTTCCGAGCTCAATCGCGTTTCTTCATCAGGGGGCCGAGCGAAGAGTCCTGGCCATCTCTGAGCCGAAGACGGTGGCACATCTGGCTTTTGTCTGTTGGGCGGTGGTGCCATCGGACTTAGTGTCTGGCCCTGGACTGATTGTTGTGCCGACGACTCTGACGATGAGAGGCCGGTCTCTTTGTCGAAGCCGTACCTAATCTCTGGCGGGGAATTTGCAGTGTTGGATCGGTTTTTAATAACGGGAATCAGAGGCCGTGTCAGCCGGCTTTCCTCCAGCTTCCACGGGCCAGAATGTGGCAAGCGTTCCGCAGGGTTTGTAGTCGCTCCAGAAGCAGAAGGTTGACTAGGCAAGATTGTTCTCGGAACTCTCACTTGATCATGAGGCCTTTCTGATTGTGTCAGGACTGGGGGGGATCGGCTCATTTCCCTCCCATCTTGTTCACTTCTTTCAGATTCTGCTGTTGCAGCGTGGTTCCGAGAAGCCACCGCGTCATTTTGACCGTCTCCGACCGGAGCTGGGGGAAATGGCTCGTCAGTCGCATGTTCTCCAAGAGAACTAGTATCGTTCCGCTGTGGGAAGCTCGGCAGGCGTGGGTGATCGTTCTGCTCCGTCCCGGGATACGTTGAGGGATACGCGGCGATTGTTTGAGGCGCAGGGTCGTCTTCATCCTCATCGTCGATTGGAAATCGAATTGCAGCTCTTCGGGCCTTCGGTTTCGAGGACAGGACAAATGCAGAAGCACGGCTGACTGGTGGCAAGCCAATTATGGAAGATGAGTGCTTTGGTTCTTCATCGTTCTGATTTCCTTGTGGCAGCACAATGCCGCTGTCGTCAGACAGCAAACCGACTGGAATTGGTTCAGTCTTTTCAGCCTCCGTCAAGGCAGGTCCTTCCAACGTGTGTCGTAGAGCACCGTCATCTTCCGGTACCATTGTCCAGTCTGCCTCCGCAAGATCTCTCGTGCTCGTCATGACTGCCCTAGCATCTTGTTCGGTGGGCGCATGATCTTGAGCAAGCGGCAAAGACAAGAGCGGAGCACTTCTGACCTCAGTAGGTGAAAGCGATGCGCCTGTTTTGGGGATCTGGAGCCTGCTGAGTCCCGCCGTGGCTCTTGATGAAATGCTTGGCTTGGATTGAGTCAGGAAACCGGGGCCTTGCGCAGTCGCGGCCGGCTGGCCCTCGGTGACATCAGTCGCCGGAACATCCCATCCCGGCATGTGATCCGAGGCGGCCAAGGGACAGAGAGGCGACAATGGCTCAGGTGACGGAAGCTTGGGGACTTGACCTGCCGTCAGTGAAGTCCGAGCAACCGCCATGGGAGCACGCTGGGGAGCAGAATGGCGCGGGACAACTCCCTCGGCACGAGACCTCAGTCCGAGACTTAAGCCCCAAGACGTCCGCCGGTCGGCTCTCGCCTTCGGCTCGTCATTGGCAGGGAGTGCTTCGGCCTATGCAACAAGACAAACATTAATACCTGAATTCCGGCAGAGACGAAGTCCATTCTAAATTCGTGTTGCGGCTACATGTTCTGAATCTCGGAAATTTGAAAGGTAAATCTTGGAAATTTGAAAAGGTAAAGGAAAATACGTGACATCAATCCTATCTCGTCCGTCCATCTCTTCGTGACTAAGATCGCAGCTGCAAAATTCCGCAACTGCAATCACCGCCTTCCAGTGCAGGACCATCAAGCGAAACATAGATCCGACATGGCTTCCAACTCAAATGAAAGGGTGATGAGGACGTGTTCAGGCGAGCTCAAGCGTGCTCACGCGTACTCAAGAGCGAGACGCCGGGCCATACGGACCAGGGTGAGGGGGGGGGGGTAAGAGAAATGTAATTAGTGAAATACCTTGTCCCCAGTTCCGCGCAACTTGCTCCTGCCCTTGCTCAGTAGCCCTTTGCCCATTTTTCCTGCCGAATGCATGAATTCTTTGCTCTTGGTTCCGATCTGATTACCGGAGTGTCCAAAAGCACTCGACGCCTGGGCAGAAAGGGGCAAACCACCAGAGCGATTGCGATTACCAGGAGAAGCGGCAGAAGGAGGCGAGCTAGCGTTGAGATACTGCTGGTAATAAGGCTGTTGTCCGGCCGTGTTTTGCATTCCGGCCAGGCTCGCTGCGTTTATGCCGGGAAGACCATGCCGAATATTCTGCGAATTGTACGGCGACCCTGCCGAGGATGTGTCCTGAAGCTGAGCGCTCAGGTAAATGAGCCAGTTGTTGAGCCCGGTATCTGTTGACGAGCAGATATTTCGAGACTCGACATATTTGGCAGTTCGCTCAACGGAGCTGCCTAGCTTCATAATCTCTCGGAAATTCATCAATTGCGGAGTCGTCGTGGGGCCAGAAGGTACTGTGTGTGGTTCATTAGTTAAAGCAGGAGGGTGAGTTCCCGATTGTGTCAACGTCAAGGGACCTGAGCTTTTCTGTACAAGTCCGGGTCCATCTGCAACAGAAAGGGGATGGGAAGAGACGCGTTCCACTGAGTTATTGTCGCTCGCAGACGACGTGACTGACGGAGCTTCATTCACCGACGGTTGCTGGGCCATTGGGGGAACGCTTCCATTGGAAAGCCTGATGGGAGACGCGCTGACGGGAACAGGAGCAGGCGGCATTTCTTCAGCCTGTCTTGGCGCTCCAAGGGGCCGCACATCAACCACCGTCGACTGTTGTTGTGCAGACTTTGAGCCGTGAGCGTTAGCAGGTGACGCAGGTACAGCAGGTGCAGCAGGCCTCGATTGGTCGGGACCCTGCGGCTCCTCGGCTTCCCAGGAAAACCGCCGACGAAGATTGAGTGATTGCGGGGAGGCAACAGGCTCGGCTTCTTGGTTGTTCTGAGCGGCTGGAGCTTGGGTGATGGACGGATCCTTTCGATCTGCAGCCTCGGGAACCACGGATACGGTTGTAGACGCGTCAGGGTGTTTAGCCATCTCTGAGGCGCCATCACGATGATTGTGAGAATCTTTTGGTTCATTTTTCGTCTGACCCATCACCCCAGTCCCCAAAGCTTGAGAGGGATCAACAGTCGCCGTGCGCTTGTGCATCTCGGAAACGTCGGGTGGGCTCAAAGACTTCAAAATTTCGTCGCTCAGCATGTCATTATCCCTACTGGACGATGATGTCAAAGAGTTCGACATCAGCTGGCTATGAGCAATGGCAGGCGCAAGAGCCGCCTCTTCTCGTACTGCATCCTCCTGCAGGCCTGCACTTTTGTGACCCGAAGGCGATTCCGAGGCGAGAGCCATTTTGCCAGGTATCGGCTGCGCGGGTACTCGCGGGCTGGGCGTTCTCAGCGGAGCAATCCGCTCTACATCAGGATCCTCTCGCAGCAGAGGAGGCTCCTGAGCTCGAGATGAGACATTGATTGAAGGCAGAGTAGAAGGCATATCTTTCTCAGCGCGAGAAGGTTCGGCATGGGTAGGCTTGGCCAGTATCGGCAGAGCAACCTTTTCGTTGCCGTTGGTTGCCGTCTTTGCCTCCTTGATTGCCCCGTCCAGGGGCTGATGCGTTTCCCTGGCGTCTTCGGATTGGGATGGGAGATGTGAAGAATCATAGGCCACCGGGAGCTCCCCCGCATCCTTCGTGGTTGTCGGCGACGTATCTTTTGTTACTGGCATTGAGATCCTAGGAGCAGTTTCGATAGGGTGTTCTGCGATTGGCTGTTCTATCGAGAAACTTTTCCCGGTCGAAGAGAACAGGTCAGATCCAAAGGCTGACATTCGATTCAAGTCTGGCAACTTTGGACTGGTCGATAGGCGTGTTCGATCACCCCCGTCCAGCCCAGCGGTTTGCTCATCATCCTTTGAGCCCTTCGGTGGTCCTGGTGGCTCAATTTGGCTTGCGACATTGAAGCTTCCATCTTCGCCTGCTGATTCGGGACGCGTGATGTGAACTGGGATTGTTGCGGTTGATGTTTCCGTTCGTGGCACGTCTCGTGACTCTCCAGTCGCTGTCCTGATTCCTTCCAGTTGATGACTAACATCGGAAGGGTGAGAATGGGATGCGCGAGTCGCTTCTTCAGATACTGAGGCGTCGTTGGAGGCAGGCGTGACAGCCGACTCTGAGGGGCCACCTCGACTTCCTGATCCAGATGGAAAATTGTGCGAAGCGGCAGTGACCAAGGGGCTTGAGACGACTCTGGCGGTCGCATCGCCCGAGTTCAGCTGGCTCGCTGGGACGGGACTAGCAAGATGTGTCTGCGTCGCGAGCGACGGGAGACTCGATTTTCTGGAGTCGGAGGCATAGAATGGGACTTTGTCTGGCACTTTGGGTACGGGTTCTGGCTCAGGCTCAGGCTCAGGGTCTTGATCGTCGTATTCATCCGCGCCCCAGTCGTCTCCATCGTAGCTCTGCACTTTGGCCTCTACCCATTTCTTCGTCTTAGTACGGTTGACATTGACCTGGTAGGCGCTGTTGCCAGTTTGGGCTGGTGGTGACCTAGAAAAAAAAGCACCACGAATGTCAGATGTTGGGAGTCGAGGTTGAAACTCGGGCCAGTAAACGGTGCAGGCAGACTCACAGTGTGGTTTGACCGGGTCCGGAGCCCTGATGAAAGGAGCTGTCCATCACAGCTTGCGATATTAAATACGATGATCAGTTGATGTGCAAAAAATGGGCAAGCCGGGAAGGTGATTAGACGAGCATTCTTGGGAAACCAAGGACAGCCACACGCGGCTTGCTTCAATTAAGATGCGAAAGGCGGTGATGGATTAATTGGCCTGTTATCGCGCAGGACAAGCCAGTCACCACAGACGGTGAATAGTTTGAATCGATCGCTCTGACGCGCCTCGTCCGCTGTAAGTGCTGGATGAAGACAGAATCAATCTCGAACGCTGCGAAAGACGAAAAAAAAAAATCAAGAGGGATGAGGCTGACGACGTCAAGGCTTGGAAGGGAGGAGAATGAGCATGGCCATAGCTTGGTGGAGATTGCGTTGGAGTGGAGGCGCGGCAAGCGGGAAGCAAAAATACACTGGGGGGCCGCGACCCACAGAAGTACTTTCACCCACAACCACCCATGACCACTAACGTCTCCATGAGGAAGCCGATGCCAAGGGCGAGAATGCGACGTGGTCGGTCCGGGTGGCGCAAATTGCAGGTAGATACCTAGGTATTGTTGACGTCCCACAAGGTTGAAACGGGCCTGGCACGGAGCATTGGGCCGACCAAGGGCACACTTGAACATCTGCAAGGAGCCAGAAGGTTCGCCTGATTGATGGCCGAGACCTGATTCAAGGGGACTGTTCTGCCTTCCATCAATGTCACGTCCATCGTGCGATGCTGATGCTCTCCGTATCCCAGTATCAGGCCGTGTGTAAAACCCAGATGATGAAGCAGGCTGGAGGAGTTGCATCAGAACCGCATTCTGGATGGTATCAAATCGGAAGTGGACTCGTCGACATGGCTCGAGGCAGACGGATTATGGCGAATGAGGGAAGATAGGAGGAGGGTGTGGCAGTGTTCGGTGCGACAGTACAACGCCACCCGAAGACGTTGCGTTTCAGGGCAGAAGAATCCCTTACCTAGGCCTGAATTGGATCGCATAGAAATACCAACTCACGTGAGTTGAGACTGCTGAAGATGTCCTCAATCCTGGCTTAGCTTAGCGCAGTGGCAGACACGCGGTGCATACGAAAGTCGTCAAAGAATGGGGTTGCGTTCGCCTATTGTATCATGTAATGGCCCAAGTAGAACCTTTGAGTTTTTTCTTTCTTTTTCTTTTTCCTTTGGTGGACAATCTTGCAGACTCTTTCTGGCACGCGGTCGGGGATAAAGAAGCCTGCAGGACCTAGTGGGTTTATGCCTCGACCATGGCGCGCATTCATGGCTGTGGCGCAGCAGTGGCTCCGGGGCCAGTGTCAAATCTACCACCACGTGTGTCCAGCAGTCACGACACGAGATCTAAATTCCTTTGTGCGCCGCCACGCAGACTTCCTGTGAGGCAGAATTACGATTCTCGTCTTTTTTTTTTTTTTTCCTTTCTAAGACGTCGATGACAGATTCGTCCA
>JMQE01001879.1:0-10200 GCA_000731825.1 Hypocrella siamensis | reverse complement strand
GGCCATCCCGAGAAAGCCGAAGAAGAAAAAAATGGCCGTCATCAACACTGCCCTCATTGCGCGAGAGGCCACTCTGGCCATGAAGGCCCTGACGAAGCGTGAGGATAATTGGGCTCACAAGAACCCCGGTGTCGTGCTCGTTTTCTGCATCGTCTTCGTTGGTATGCCATCGCACCCTGCCCCCCCATTAACACGTACACATAGAAACGCTTTCAAATCGTGTGTACTTGAACAAGAAGTGCGCTGACAACGTGTCTAACCTTTGCAGTTGCCGTCGGGATCATTGGCTTGTATATTTCCAGGTGCATCGCCCGCCGGAGAGAGGGCAAGCAGACCAAGGGCTAAGAAGTCAAAGCTTCGTCGTCTCGGTCGACGGAACGAGATGGGGAATTGGACGGCGAAGGCGACGAAACAAAGCCCGGTGTGAAGGCTCTTTTTTTTTTAATACCTTTAGTATTTTATATATACCTACCTCTACTAAATACCTTTAGTATCCTATATATGCCTACCTCTACTAAGTACCTTTAGTATCTTATATTTACCTTCCTCTACTAGGTACCGTACCGATAATATCCTGTTCATACCTACCTATGTAAGAACGGCTCGCTCAGCATCTTCCGCCTTGCGCGCCGCAGGACTACCATCCGTTCCACATTCCGGTGGATGTCGTGCTCGGTACGCCAGTGAATATCCAACAAGATCATCGTCGAAAGACAGGAAGAAGCAGTATCATGCTGTAGCAGTATCATGCTGCCACCAAATTTGAAAACCCCCGAGCTCCTCCGCCCTAACCTGCTCTCTACCTTACGCTTGAAGTACTGCCTATTATTATAGCCCTGTTAATCTGCACGATAACCCGGACGTTCTCTCCATAAACGTCGAGAGCCGACCGTACCACCATCGGATTCACCGTGTAGTATCTACCTTGCGCGTGATGTCCGAACTACCAACCCATCATGGCGCCCATGCAAATCACCGTCACCCGGCCATGCGCCAAGCTTTCAATTGGCACAATAACCCGCACCGTGATGAAGGTGCTGCCTACCATCAGGGCGTTGCTGGAACTGTCCATCAGGTCGTCGTCAAACGCATCCAGGGCAACTTTGTGCCTTTAAATTTTCTTTGTTTTTTCCTTTAACAACCTCATTTTTTTTCCTTGTTAGATTGGTTCAAAAACGCCTTGCCTGCTGACCTGTCTTGTATGCGTTACATGCATTTTCTTTTCAACTCATCCCTACATTATGGTGGTCGCCTTCTGCTGCTCCTCCATTTAATCAAGGTTTCTTGTCTATACCTTCTTCTTCCTTCATCTTCTCCCCCTTTCGTATTCCCGACTTGAGCCAGTAATTCCCATCACATGGCAGACGCCGCAAAGGTACTCATCATGGGCAAGGTGGACAACCGCCGCTTCACCTCGCCAGACTCCTCGCCGCTGTCGCCGGACGAGTGCTCCAGCGCAAAGTTACCCTGGATGCGGCGCTTGGCATCCTTCTTGTCGGCTTCGGTGATCTCACCCTCGCTCTTGCGCATGTCGGGCGTCCACTGGCCCTCGTCGGGCGAGTGACCAATCGACATGCCAACCCGAATCTTTCACGACACGCACACAAGTTAGCACACACACGCACGCACACACTTCTGCCAGACGCCACATACCAAAGTCTCCAGGGCGGTGCTGGAATTGTCCACCAAGTCATCGTCAAACGCCATCCTGCCCGGCTCAAACAGGAGCAGTATCGTGCTGCCCCCAAACTTAAAGAAGCCGAGCTCCTCCGCCCTCTTGACCTGCTCTCCCGCCTTGCGCGTGATAACGGTGCTGCCCACCATCATGGCGCCCACGCAAATCACCGTCACCCGGCCGTGCGCCACGCTGTCAATCGGCACAATCACCCGGACGTTCTCGCCGTATACATCGAGCGCCGACCGTATCGCCATCGGGTTCACCGTGTAATACTCCCCCGCAATCGTCATCGGCGTGCCGAGCACGCCGTCCACCGGAATATGGAATCGATGGTAGTCCTGCGGCGCCAGGCGGAAGATGCCGAGCGACCCGTTCTCGTAACGAGCCGCCTCCTCGGGAGGACTGTCGCCGAGCAACCTCTTAATGTTGAACCCTTTGCCCTTGACCCAGATCCTCGTCGCCTGCGAGACCTGGTTGAACACCACGCTTCGACAGTCGGCCGGCGACACAATGATTTTGGCGTTTTCCGGTGCCGAGCATGGCCGAGCTCCCGGCTTCAGCGCCCGATAGAAAAATTCGTTAAAGTTCTTGAACTCCTCCAGCGGTAGCAAAACTTCCGACATGTCTAGGCCGTGGAATTCGATGAATTTACAAATCTCCTCCCTGGAAGCTGGGTCGTCAAACTTCTTTCCCTGCTTGATGCTCAGGTTCTTCAGGAGCTTTCGAACTGTTTTTTTTTTGTTTTTGTTTTGTTTTCCGCTCAGTGAACTGACTGCAGCCCGCGTGCAAAAAGGAGGAAAGGCCACTTACTTCGCTTGTTCTCCATGTCGCGTGACTTCAAGCCCTTGTAGAGCAGTCGGATGCCCAGTCGTACATAGACACTCATCTTTTCTTCGTTGATCTGGCCAGTCATGCGATCTTGGACAAGAATGTTGGCCGAGTTGGCCCCCAACTTGTAGCCTCCGTACGAGATCTTGGTGATGACCTTGGAATACCACTTGCGTTGCGCCTGGCTGGCCGTCACAAATCCCCCCATCAACACCGTGTTGACCTGTCTCCAGTCCTGGCTGGCGCATGTTGCGATATGTGTGATGATGTCGGTGTCGCTGCGCTTATTGAGCCGCGGCTGGTGGCAGATGGGGCATTCTCGAATCTCAACCACGTGCTCTTCGTCCCGGTCGCCGCTCTCGTCGCTGTCCTCTTCGCCTGGTCGCTTGGCGTCCCCGGCACCGATGGAGGCCTCGGACTCGTCTACAAGCGCCGGAGTGGATGTGCCCGACAGCGCGGAAAGACTTGCCTCGTCCGCGCCCGACAGCTTGTTGCGGATGCCCAGCTGCTTCAAGTCAGGCACCATGTTCTTGACCTTGTCAGAGACAGTCTTTGGCTTGCTCCTAGCATCCAGTTGACCCTCCAGACAAATGACGGCTTCGTCCATGGTGAGATCCCAGCCGTCTTCGTTGTCGGCCGCTTTGTGCGGAAAACGTCGGAAGAAGCTGTCGATGGTCGACTCTCTGAGTGTAGACCCAAGAGTGTCAAGCATGGTAGTCAGCTCGACGCGGCTGATCTGGCCGCTCTCGTCGGTGTCGTACTGGCGAAGCATGGCGCGCCAAAACTGCTGCCGAAGAGCGGGATATGGCATGTACTTGGCTTTGAGATAGATCTTGGGGCTATGCTTGCTTTCCCACTTGTCCAAATGCTTCATCTTCAGAGGCACCACGTATTCGTGAAAGTCATTGGCTCCGTCCCCTTCTGCAACAGCATCGGGTGAGTCAGTCAAGTTTGGCAGGTGGGCATCGGCGGATGCAGACAGCAGTGTGGGTGCGGGCAGGGAGTTGGCAGGCTGCGTCGAACTCGTTTCCACGGCCGCCCCTTGCGCCCCTTGCGCCCCTTGAGTCCCTTGAGTCCCTTGAGTCCCTTGAGTCCCGTGAGAGGAGGAGGAATGGTTGGTGCTGGATGGATTCTTGGAAATCTGAGGCCGAATGAACTTGCTCAAGCTTTGGCTCGACGACGACCGAGACAGGCCTATTTTTTTGAAACGAGATCGCGCTGTTGACGGGGCGCCGTCTGGTGGTTCTCGAAGGCCGTACAGGCCAGTCTCCGGGTCGGCTTGAGGGGCTCTGTCGATCAACTCTTGTATGGGTAGGCTGCAGGACGCAATGAGATCGTTCCCCGAATACTTGTCGTGATCTATGACTGTAAAGGCGAAGGAATAGGTTTGCTCGTGTCCCTGCACATTGAAAATCATCTTTTCGTTGTAGACGGGGTTCAAATTGTGTCTCATGCGCCGAGTTCGGTACGTCTTCTTGCCCAGCGACGCGACGACAAACGGATCCATGTCAAAGCTGGTTCTCGTCAAATTCGACTCGGGCGGCAGGTCGGTTATTTTGCATATTTCGAGGAAAATGATGCCTACAACGTCTGAGTAGCCGTTGTTGAAGGCATATGGATTGTCCCTCCTTCGCTTCTTGAGGCCTTTGATCCGGAGCCTGCGTCGTCGTTTCTCGGCCGTTTCTGGCTTGGAAGGATCTTCGCCTTCCTCATCTTCAAGTTCCGTGAGCTCGTCTTCGTCATCTTCAAAGCTGTGCTCGTCATGGCCGGGTGATGTCGAGGTGGCACCTGAATTGGCGGATGACGGCATGCGGGGAGTAGTTGACGGGGTCGATCCAGCAATGGAGCCTATGAGGGCATGAAACTTGTCGAGGATTTCACGAGATGAGGCCCCCAAGTTGGTCGAGTCGAAGAGAGTAAACTGCATAAGCACCTCCCCCGAGACAACGCCAGTCTTCTTGCCGGGCCTTTTGCTCTTCAGGGGAAACCAGCGTGGCTCTATTTCCGATCGATCATTCTGGAAGACTTCCTCCAGCGCCAGGTCAAATTCGCCCATGTAATCTTTGCCAAAACGATCCTTGTCCCAGCAAATGACGTCAAGAACGAGGCTCTGAACATCGTTGACGGGGAACTGCTCGATTGCGTTCCATTCAGGATTGAGAGTCTTGGGTACAGAATGCGTTGCGATGCGGGTGTCGCCGCAGGTAATGACAAGATACTTGAAGGGGGAAATACACCATTAGCACATCGGCGGCGAATGTTTGTTGGGCTGCTGCACAGTCCTTTTGCAGACCTACCGGATCAGAGGTGCCGGAGCGATCTTTGGCAGCCAGGTTTCGAGCCTTTGATGAACGTCACGGTGAGCATCACGGTGAGCGGTTGCCAATTCGAAACTTTAGCAAGAGCGCACCTTCAGAATGACCAGCTTCAGCATGAGCCCGCTGCTCGCCTCAGTCCCCGGGCCCCCATTTTCTGGCCTGTGAGAAGATCGCATCGGAGCTGCACGCTGGCTGTTAACAGAGTTGATGCTTGACGAAGAAAGCAAGCGGGCCGGCTTGATTCTCATCATGTACGTAGCGCGGAGCACGGAGCATGGGACGAGCCAGTCAAATGCTCGAGTCGGTCCTGCAGCCAGACGGAGACGGGCTGTGTGCCTGTGCTCTCTTCTAGACGCCGCCGGGGTGAGCAAGCAAGCAGGCCAAACAAGCCAACGAGCGTCTTGTGACGACGCCAGGGATCCTTCGGATGGGCTGCCACCTTCAGCCTGTACTGTGCTCGGATCGTACGGATACTGTGACTGCCACCGCAACACCGCAACACCACAACACCGCCGTTATATTCTATACTGTACTGAAATCTCAGCATTTGCCAGCCACGACCTTTTGTTTTGTTTGTAAGCAAGTCGGATGGTGAATAGATCACTTACTGGTAACGTCTGGTTCTGACAGGATCAAGCTGGCCATGGCCGATCTGCATTCTTGCGCCCCGTACGTGCGTGTGCACGAACATACATATGTATGTGTGAGCAGTAGTCTGGTAGTCAGTCAGTCTCGCCAAGCCCAGAGCCAATCGTCTCCGCAAGGGTCGAGGCCGAACGATCAAAGCTCGTGCGGTATTTCCAAACTGATGCTGTAATTAGACAAGAACGAGCCCAATCCTACGTTGGGACGTAGGGAGTATCGTGACCTGCATTCCATCGAAACGGCCCGCCGAACCGTGAACCGTGAACCGTTCGACGACGGACCTCAGAGGGCAGCGACAGGGCAGCGACAGGGCAATGACAGGGCAGTGACAGGGCAGTGACAGGGCACTGGCTTGCATGCCAAGCAGTCAGGTCGGGCGGATGACGTAGAGCCCACTGGGCGAGACAGGGCTGAGCGCAGAGCTCGCACGCTTTGCTCCGGGCGGCATGGCGCGCGTGGCCCCAATGTGCTCCTGAGCATGCCAACTTGATAGTAGCTCACAATCACATGTCACGATTCTGGCGAACAGCAACGAAGACTGTGGACAATTCTCCCTTGAGCTCAAAACAGACTTGAGCCCAGAAAGAGCAGGAAGGGGTCCAGGAAAGGGCCCAGGAGGGCACAAACACATGGCACGCTGAATGCTCCCTGCCAATACATGACAACGACGGCGTCGAGCCACACTGAATGTCGCGCCGTTTTGGTTCAGCTTCATCCTTGCAATAGCTCTGGCAACGTTCGTGGTAGTAGACCTACCATACCAAAGCGATTGCCGAGGAACCCATCATCTAATCATTGAGCCCATGTTCAATGAATTACAGTACATGTACTGTAAACGCGACGCGATCTGGGCATTCAGTCACGTGCTGTATGCCGTTAGAATCCTGCATATGCACGTACATACGCTGTACAGTGCATGAACTCCGTATGCAGTTCTTACGAAAACAAGGATGAAAGGGGAAACCTCTGCAATGACGCAATTAAACATACATACGTAGCTCAGTAAATGATCATTGCATCTCGGCAAACATTTCCTTGTGATATTCCAGTCATTTTTCATGCTGGACCGAATATGGTACACAATAAATATACAAAAACAGAGAGGTCGCGGGGCACCACAGAATACTCCTTAATCATTCAAATAGAAATTCGCAATTTTACAACAAGAGTGATTCTGGCTCCAGGGGGTTGCCGCCAGACCGCTTGGAATTTGACAACATGAACCCACTACTAGGTACCTACCTGGTATGTACATATGTACCTGGGCACCTACCTAGTAGCTAGGTACATGTGTACGTACTGTAAGCCCACCACTGTACAAAGGTAAGAAAGTACCCTGTAGCTTCCTCAATCTGCGCCTCTCTGGAACCTTGGGCTCCCACATGTACTGAAATCAATTGACAAAGGCTGGCGGATAAAGGCGCCCTTTTATCAGATTAATCCTTCGTTGGTCAGAAAACTCCGCACCCCGTCATGGGGAGCATCCCGTCCTGCCAAGACAACTTCTAGAACTGCCTGTTCCCCCCTTCTGTCTGCGGCAATACAGCCTCGCCTTCTTCCAATTACTCCTCTTTTTCTCCTCATTCTTCGCTCGTATCCTCCAAACTTCAAAACTCCTCCACAGATTTCCATGTCCCCGGCTCAAGACCAGTCACCGTCACCTCCTTCAATCGACCCTCGAGCTGGCCCTCTTGGCCCTACCACCTACTGATTGTGGGTCTCGATCTCGCCCGATGCTCTTGTTGGGACCACGCCATCATCAGCTTCCTTAAACATATCACCACGCCGTCATGTCGTCCTCGCCACCAGGCAGCAAGCGCAAGAGGAACGCCAGTCACGGCGACCTCCTGGATGGCGTCTCGGACGGCGTGTTGCAGTCTTCGTCTCGCGATGCTTCTGGGGAGGAAGGTGACACCACCGCGCCCGAGCCTGGTCGACGCCAGCTCCGCAACAGCCATGGCAACGGCCCGAACCCTAAGAGACTGCGAAGCAACTCGGGTCGCTCTGCCGACGTCTCTGCCGAGAATGTCGCTGATCCTGGTGAGCCCAGCGATACGACCGAGGCCAGCGTTGATATTGAGGCGCGGGTCGGCCGAAGAGGCCGGAGGCTTTCTGCCAATGGCGAGGGCAGCACCATGGCACCGCCGCCTCTTGGCGAGCTGATTCATCCTGCCGGCGGTTTCAAGACGAATCCTCCACCCGTCGGTCGATCTGTACGCGTCTATGCAGACGGTGTATTTGACTTGTTTCACCTGGGGTCAGTTCCTCCCCATCCCTCACTCTCTCTTTCTCCGTTTCTGTCTCCTTTTCCTCCCGTCGCCGGAAACAGCTCGATCGCGTGTCCCATACGTGGTGCCCTCTTCGCGAGCTGACAATGACAGCAGGCACATGCGACAGCTTGAACAAGCCAAGAAGGCTTTCCCCAACACTACCCTTGTCGTCGGCGTCACGGGTGACGATGAAACCCACAAGCGCAAAGGCTTAACTGTCATGTCAGCCAAGGAACGAGCCGAATCGGTCCGGCACTGCAAGTGGGTCGACGAAGTCATTGAGGACTGTCCATGGATTGTCACTCCCGAGTTTTTACAAGCCAACAATCTTGACTATGTGGCCCACGATGATCTCCCATATGGTGCTGACGAAGGTGACGATATTTACCAGCCTATCAAGGCTGCTGGTATGTTCCTCGTCACCCAGCGAACCGAGGGTGTGAGCACCACTGGCATCATCACCAGGTAAGCAGACCCGTGGGATCTGCTGCAATTTCTGCGAACAGAGTTCTGATGAGCTGGTCCTGCAGAATCGTCCGCGACTACGAAAAATACATTACTCGCCAGTTTAAGCGAGGCACGTCTCGACAGGAACTCAACGTGAGCTGGCTGAAGAAGAACGAGCTCGATATTAAGCGCCACGTCCAAGATCTCCGCGATAACATCATCACAAATTGGACAAGCACTGGCCAGGAGCTCAGCCGGGAACTCAAGCAGTTCTGGCCTTCAAGTCGACCTCACAGCCCGGCTCGATTCACCACATCCAATTCGGAGGGTGTGCGATCTCCCACCACCGCATCTGCGTCCAACCCCGGCAACTCCAAGGAATTTGTTACTGGCTATGCCTTGGGACTTGTCGGCGGCGTCCGGTCTTGGGTGCGTGCCTCGAGTATACTGACAGGGTCTGGACAAGCTGACTTACAAGTTTGATAGATGACCAAGAACAGACGAACCGTCGCCAGCCGACCAGCCTCCGACTATGAGTCGGACGAGTCAGATGAGCACGCCAAGTCCCCCGTATCTTCTGTCGCCCCCTCCCTGTCCTCGCTCAAGTGAACCAAAGCCTGTAGTCAATCGAGCCCGTTCGCTGCTTCACGCATCGAAAGGAGCATTTCAAAGATGTGAATTTGACCTGCACTTTGGTATCTTCTTTCCTTTCCCCGGTGACTAGAGACCTGTTGTTTCACAATGATACTGAGTGGTGAGGGAATCTTGCACACCTGACATTCTGGTGATCTTGGCAAAACCTTGGCAAGGAAGACGGAAGCTCAGCAAGAGTATGACCCCCTGCACCTGTCTGCATATGAGGGGGACTCTCTAAGTAAAAACGAACGGAACTTGTGGGATGGTGTCATGTCGTCTCTTCGCTCGCACCCGCTCGCAGCAGACTACCCTATTGTACCGAAAGAATAGACGAGTACGTAAAGCCTGATTTGCCTGTTCTTTCCGAAGGAGTCTTTTGCCATTGCTCGGGTAATGAGGTATATCAAGAGGCAGGATCCAGGGATGGGCGAATCTGTCATTGATTTAGTTACCCTGCAGCTGCCTTTAATGATTCTGTCCATCTCAAACCAAGACGCCTAGCTCCTTGTGGTCATTATGGTATTGTTGAGCAAGCTTGCTTTCTGTGCTCCCCTACTTTCGCTCTCTTTCCTTGTTGAAAGGGAGATTACGGGGAAAAAAGGACGAGGGTACCGCCAAAACCACCATCTTTTCATCAGCTTACGGCCGTCGGTGTGACTCCACTTAGGACGCACAGAGCGTGATAAGCCAAAGATTTGACAGCTGAGGATGAGAATCAGATGATGTCATGCGTGTTTCTTCAAAAATAGATGTAGCTGTACACATGAACGGGCTGGCTTGTCGAGTTCGTCGTTTCGCGTCTTGGCGTCGGCTAGATATCGCCTGCTTTGTCTATTTTCGAGTCCTCAAGAGAAGCCAGCTGGAAAGACGTCGTGCAGAAGGTATCAAAAGAACCATCTGCCCACTCTGCTGCAGACCTGGTGTGGGGGGCCGTTTTGATTCCATGTGTAACGAGATTGAGAATTGAAAATAAAATAAAATGAAAACCAAAACAAAATAAGCAAGAACGTCGATCAACAGGCCCGGCGAGTGACTTTTTTTTTTTTTCAGGTTGGATCGTCCTCGCACAAGCACCTTCTTCACGCTCGATTTGCCCCGAATGGGCCTCTCACAACTTCTCGACCGACCCGTTTTGTGTAACCGTCTAGAAAATCTCGGCGAAACATGCAGGGCATCCGCATCTTAGGCAAGCCACTCGGCCATGCTGAAACAGATGGCAACACTGATGACGAGATTTTTTCAATTAATAAGTGTTGAGGTTCCAAAAATAGGCGCTTGGTCATCATCGGCGAAGATTCGACACGGCATTACCCTGTCCACGCATGCATCTTTGTCGCACGCACGCATTCCTCTTGCCTCTTTTTTTTTTTTTTTTTTT
>JMQE01001878.1:0-51304 GCA_000731825.1 Hypocrella siamensis | reverse complement strand
GGGGGGGGGGGGGGGAGAAACGTGTATTCTTTCGATCTGAGCAGGCTTTCTTTCTTTCTTTCTTTTTTTTGTCCAGCGCTAAGTAGGTGGATCCTACCAGTCCCTGTGCGCCACTTCTACCAACTCACCCCCAGCCAGAAGCAATTGGTGGCTTGGCTGCCTGGGCCAGTCTGACCCACAGCCCCATCGACGCAGCTTCGTCTTTGAATCTGCGCTGACATTGAAACCACATGCCAACTTTTTTTTTCTTGTTTTTTTATAAGACTTCACCACCAACCTGACCCGAACCCCTCCGTGCCAGGTCTCATTCTTCCCGATCTTAAATAAACATGGTCTACTACCACACATCTACTTCAGTCGATCCCCATGGCTTCATCTACATCGGCAAGGATAAATTTGAGAGTTGGTGCCACCGCCCTTCTCCTCCCCACCTCCTCCGCCCACCCAACACCCCCAACACCACACAAAAATTTCCGCCCAAAGGCTCTCTCTCCTGACCCCCTTTTTCTTAGACGAGGACCTGATCAAGTATGGCTGGGAAGAAGACGTTTGGGTGAATTTGCCCCTCTCGGTCCTGGGCCCTATGGCTGTCGCCGCAGTGACTCACCGCGAATGTACTAGTTCCACGTAGACAAGCTCTCCAGCGCACACATCTACCTCCGCATGTCGCCCAGCCAGACCTGGGATTCCCTCCCGGACGCCCTCGTTACGGACCTGGCCCAGCTCACAAAGGCAAACTCCATAGAGGGCAACAAGAAGGACAATATCACCGTCATCTACACGCCGTGGTCGAACCTCAAAAAGGACGGATCCATGGACGTCGGACAGGTGTCGTTCAAGGATCCCCGCAAGGTCAGGCGCGTCTTAGTCCCGGCCAGAGAGAACCACATTGTAAATCGCCTGAACAAGACCAGAGTCGAGAGGAAGCCTGATCTCAAGCAAGAGAGGGATGCCAAGCTGCAGGAGGTGAGGAGGGCGGAGCAGGCGGCTCAATTGCAGAGGGTACGTGGAAAACGTTGACAAATTGTTCAAAAGAAACCCCCTCCCCCCTTTCCTCACCAGCGCTGATAGGACACACAGAGAAAAGAAGAGGCCAGACAGGCACAGGAGTGGAAAGAGAAGAAGTGGCAGAAAGACCATGCTTACGACGACATGTTTACTGAGGAGAATATGGCGTCCACGAGTAATCAGGACCGTGATGCCGACTGGGAGGACGATTTCATGTAATCTGGCGGCAGTTCATCTGGGAATAATTTTTTCTAAAGAAAAAAAGAGGGTGCGAATCACGACTTAGCGACAGCCTCGAAACGAGACGGGCCCTGCCATTCAGTCTTCAAGTATAGAGTGACGCTAGTCATAACTTGTGAGGGTGTTCAGCCAAAAGATTCGTGGGGAGAAGCGAAGAGAAAAGGCAAGTAAGACGCGCAAAAGGGTGTCAAAACGCTGGTTCCTACACGCCATGTTTTCAGCTGAGCATCTGCTGTCCCGCAGCAGTGACCGCCGTCCCCATCAAGCGACCCCCCATTCCCTGCGTGCGATTCATCTTGAGGTCTTGCAGATGGCTCGCCAAGGCGGGCAGCATGCTGCTAAGAGATTCATGGTCAGTCGTGCCTCGAACGGCGCCGTGGGAGGGCTTACAAGCTGGCATTTGCGAACCTCATGGGATCAGCCATCTCCCGTGACAAGCCCTTGTCAGAGCTAATTCCTGCTGTTTCAAACGTTGCTGCGACGAGCCGTGGCGACACTGCCACTCCCGAGTCACTGCAGGCATCATTGTCTCTCGTCACCACGGGCTCGCCTCCCGGAAGACATATTTCGGAGGCGTCCAGAGTCTCGGCCATGTGCTGCAAGACAACGTCCATAGGGCAGATGTACGCGACTTGCTTCCGCTGGCTCCACGCCAGCACATGGCCGCAGAGCTGGCCGAGATGACGATCCACGATCCACGCCCCGCTGTCGCCGGGAACACCGATCGGTACACGACCCGTGGAAGTCGTGGCCTCGGGTGCCAGCATGCTCGCAACCTGATATGTGTGGCTTGGCGAGCAACGTCCAAAAATCCTGACACTGGTCAAAGTTTGGAGAATGCGGCCAGACTGCGAGCCACTCGTGCGGGCCATGCATTGAACCTCCCTACCTGGAAGTGAGGATGACGGTGCTACCGTCGTGGGCTGGAGTTTCGAGGCGTCTCCTACCTCCGCTGGATTCCCGTTGCGGGTTGGCATGTCCTCTCTCAGACAAGGGATCGAATTGTCTTGTGGGCGCCTGCAGTCCTCAAACTCGATCAGGGCCCAGTCAATCTCGTGGACCAAACCATTGACTTGCTTGCGCCGGAGACCACTGGACGCGTAGATCTCGCCGAGCCTGAACGTGTCGATGTGATCTTCGTTTCGGGCATCAGCGCAAGGATAAAACGCCTCGTCGACATCGTCGAAAGCAGGCTGTGTGATGATGTAACCCTCACCACACCCAGGCTCAACCCCAAGAATGTCACCCTGCTCGTAACCGTCATCGTCGCCGTCGCCGTCGCTGTCGCTGCAGTCGCCAGTGATGTCTGTCTCTGAGTAGTACTCAGATTCCGTCTCAGATATTTCGTATCCGTATGCATCGTCGTCCCAGCCAGCCTCCACGTACTCTGCCTGCGAGTCATTGTCTGGGGCTGCACTGCTGCGAAGCGCTTTGTCCTGAGTCGTGTCTCCTTCGGGATCCTCAAGCATGTGGTGGACCGTCATACCGTACGGTTTCCCGTCCAACAGAACGAGACCCCCAAAACTCACGGGCGGGAGGTGACTTGACCCAACCCACGCCCCAATGCTTGCCCCGTTCTGAGGGCTCAACTGGTACCCAGGGTTCGAAGCCACGTCAAAATGCTGGTCCTCGTCGCCATGCGCGGCGCATGCCATAGACCGGGGAACCGAGGAGCTGGGCAAGCGACGTGACCGGACGACGCGTCCCCGACACACTTTGAGAGAGAAACCGGTGGTATCGTCAAGAAGCTGGCCGAGACGTTTCTTGAGAATGGCTCGGACTTGGCCGACCGATGTGCACACCACCAGTACGGTGGGCTGGGCTGCCTGGAGAGTTGGTCCGATTGACTCGAGAGATATCTCGACTGACTCTGGATGCCCCCGATAAAAGTGACGAAGAGCTTGGTTGATTTGAGGCATCATGACTGTGTTCCATTTTTCCACAATGTCAGACGCGAGCAACGCATGTGGATAACATCGCATCTTTTGCTTTCCCGAGACATCTGCAGAGATATATCAGCTAAAATACAGGAAGACAACGAGGCAAGGTGTGATACCTCTGGGCTTCGTATCCGGTTGAACTACTTGCTTGGATTCCGAGGAGGGCTCAGATCGCGACAAGGTCGATTTTTCGTCCCTGGACCAATGAGAGGGAGGCTGAATATCATCGAGAAACTTCGGACTTTGCTGAGCGCTTGAAAATTCACGAGAATCTCCGATAAGGTACTGCTCGGCGCCACTGACACCGTCCAAGGCACAGCAAGTCTCTAAAAACGTGCTGCTTCGCACTTGCACCCTAGACAATACCGTTTCGTCTTGGCCACGTCCATTGAACTCATCATCGACTGCATTCCAACAGGCTTGAACCGCCTTCACATAGAGAGTCCCGCACTTTGGGCGCAACGAATCCAAGCAAGACATCGAAACATGTTCTGACGATGAATCGACGACAAGATGCTCCAGTTCAGTCCATAGCCCTATCGACAGCAATGCCATTGCGAGCGAGTAAAGGTCCAGGACACGCTCGTCCGTGATCTGACGATGCGTCGACTTGGAGTTGCGAGGATCTAGAGGATGTCGCCATGGCGAGGGCTGGACAATAGAATAATCCTCTGGAAATACGTCGAATGAGGAGACGAGTGGTCGCCGAATGTCGATATCTGACTTTTCGACGCCAGCTTGCATGGAAGGGGTGTCCCAGAACGAGATGCTTCTTCCATTGAGATTTCCGTGCGCGATGCCTCTAGCATGCATATCGAAAACTGTGTTGGCCAAATTGTATGCCAGCCTGAATTTTGCCTCCAACGGCGGCTCTCCGTGATGCCTGATGAGATCGGAGAGGGAGATGAGACAATGAGGCGGATTCGTCGTAGATCTCCCAAGCGGCGTGGTGGTGAACGAAGGAGGGAATCTGTAGACCAAACCAATCCTGGAATTGTCGATATCCTCAAAATATCCCAAGAGCCGCGGGAGACCCGTCCAAACATCGAAGACTCGGTGCGGATGATGCTGCAGCCCCGACGAAAGCTTCTCGAAACGCGAAATGGGAGGCATGATACCAGTGCCCGAGTAGATGGAGTCAAAGGTGGCATATTCGAGTAGGAGAGGAGCCAAAGACTCCTTGACGGTCGCGCTCTGCATCAGCTCCATATAGGCGTTGCTGCTCATGAGAACGACTTCTCTCGGTGAAACAGGACCATCTGTCTGCTGTTTCGACGGTAAATGGATGAGTGTAGCTGGGTCAATGGGCTGGAGCGTTTGCATGCGGCTTGACTCAAACGGCTTGGACTTATCCGTAGCAGAGTAATGAAACGACGTGGTCAAGACTCGACTTGACAGGCGACCCGAAGATCTAGAGCGGGAAAGGTCATAAAGAGTGTCAATGGAAGCGGTCAAATCCCGAACGAGATCCTCAAATCGACTTTGATCCCATTGGACCAAGGGTGCCTTGAGGTCCGACGAAGGTCTGCTCTGATTAATGTGGTTTGAACTCTGCCAAAGAGGCTCGGCCTCGGCCAGTATCTCCTTGATGGTCGACATGATGCTTCCAACCACCTCACTTAGACCAGCTCTGGAAAGAGACTCGTCGATCTCAGTGGATTGGTTGGGGTCAGACCATTCGAGTCCCCAGCTCATGAGACGGTCCTTCTGTATTCGAAGTTTGCGGCGCAGCGACTTGATTCCCGGGTTGCCTTCATTTTGAGCAAGCTCCTTTACAAAATCGCTTGACTTCTTCGTGTCGTTGTATAGACGACTGAGCCTGCGGTGGGATGAGGACTGAAGACCAGCCGTGGGCAGAAGAGACGCCATCTGCATCGAAATGAAACGCCCAAGGTTGGGGTTGGAAGGGGAAGAGAGGGCGAGACAAGCTGCAGAGGCCTGGTCGTGATGTGACGTTGATGTCGTGGGGATCTCAAGGCCTTCTTCCTGTTCCCTCTATTCGATCTGGCAGCGGCTTCCACTGCGAAAGCCAGATCTGATGGAGGCGATCTGGTATGATGCAGGAGTTGAAGGCCAATTGCGCACCCGTAGCCTGAGGATGGGGGAGGCATGGAAGTTCTGATCCTAGATCGATCCCATCTAAATACATTGAAAAGGCGGCTAATCTGGCTGCCTGTAATGGAGTCGAACACAAGCGATCCGGCATGAAACATGTTGGATCTCGGCCTCTTTGTGGAGAAGAAGACCGAAACCTCTTTTTCCGAATGCTGCTGCCTGAAGTTGGCCGGGGACTTGATTGGCTCCGCGGGTTTCGCCTTGTGCGCGTCAGCGTAATACTCATCACGACACGTGATCCGCATGTAGCGCGAAATCATCACGGCTGCTGTTTATGGAGGGAACAATTGCTTCATTCATTTTTTTTACCCTTTCCCTTCCGAGTTCGAAGGAAGCATAATGGACGCTAAAGTCGCCCAATTGAGAGAGTTGAAACAGGCTGCGTCATTTGTCTGTGGCCCGTTGAGAGCACGATCCGCCTGCAAGCGCGACCTTTTGCGTTCAATTACGCTTCACTACGGAGTTCAGTAATTAACCCGTTCGCTTCTCCGGACTTCTATGAATGACTAGAGTAGTGCTTGCCGGAAGCTCTGGATTGATCGACACGCAATAACAGTCATCAGCAGAAAAGGGCAGTGATCAGGCTACCATCCCGCAGCAGTACTTAAACTTCAGATGCAATGGGAGCTTTGGCCCTGGAGGATGCCGCGCTTGTGGAGACATGAGCAAACGGCACACATCAGTGTTCTGAGTTGGCCTGCTTCCAATACGCTGTGACAGTCACTTGGCATCCTGTTGCAGTATTGGATTTGTGATATAAATATGTACACGACGAAGGAGAAATCTTGGGCCAAGTGGTGGTTTTCTCGGCAGACCCATCAAAAACCCGAGGGCGGCTTGTGAGTGAGGGATAAAAGGAGAATGTTCCCCCACCACCCCCCGCAGATGTTGAATCTGACGGACATTGAACGTTTCCCTCTACCACCATCTACTATCATCTACCACCAAGGACCAACGGGATCCCGGAAAACGTTTGTACCGCAGTGAATCTCACCGACACCGAGATGGTGAGAAAAGTAATCGTCGATGAAGTCGACGGTGATGCCCGCCTCGGAGTAGGCGGCAATAGTAGCCTCCTTGAGAACGTCTTTGCCGTCGACTTTGGGACCCCAGGGTTCCGGAGCCAGGTAGGTAGTATTGCTCAGAACAATGCCGTTGACCGCGCCAGGGTACAAGGCATAGACTCCGTACGCCGTGGTGATATTGCTCTGTATCTTCTGTTCCTCATCTGGATCCGGAAGGGCCTTTATGGGCTGCCACCTGCGGGGGCCCGTGAGTTGTTCATGATAGTACAGTGCCGGCACACGATAGATTTCGGCATCCGTGAGTCCCGTTTCTTCACGAATGATGCGAATGTTCTTGTCAATGTATTTGGCCGCAAAATCCTGAACCCTCGAGAAGTTGGTCTTGCTCAGCACGTCGTTCACGGTAACTTGAGGCAGTGTGGTATTTTTGACGGTGTCTTGGCTATCAGTCGGAAAACTCTGCCGGGATAGGGCCTTTGTTTCGCCGTGGCCATCCCTCTGGACCTTCTGCAAGATTTCGAGACCTGCGAGCGGATCATCAACCATCATGACCCAGCCGCGCTTATTTTGCGCCGGAAGGAACTGGAGAAACTCGTCCGTGTGACCGACGTAGAGCCAGGTCGTGTCAATCTCGACCGGGGCTTGGACTTGCTGAGCCTGCAGGAATTTAAAAATGTTTGGCTTCTGGCCGGCTCTTGATCCCATGATTGCGCGCCCGGCTGGATATGACTTGCCGCAATGCTCGTAGGGAGGAATGGTCTCGAGATTTCCCGTTGCATCAACGCCGGTATCATCGTTTTCGCGTCCCAGATGCTGGACTGCTCCCACGGAGCTCGATCGAAGTTCACTGAACGCCACGACTCCCTCCGCATTATCGAAAGCGCTTCGGATCATTATGCGCAACATGACGGGGCCGTTTGTGCCAGGGATGCTGCTGTAACCCGCCTCGAAGCTATCCTGAACGAACACACCACCCGACAGCATACGGAGCGGGCGTTGGATTCCGGCTTTGAGCATGTGAGCCTGCAGTTCGCGGTTGAACCTTTTGGAAACCGAGCTGGTGTTTCCGGTTCGGGCCGAAAACATCTCGCTGGCCTGTTGCAGATGGTGGTGCGTCAAGACTGGCGCGACGCGAAGGCTCACCGAGTCATTGGCTGTTTCCGCACCGTCACGTACGGTGAATTGCACCTGAGCTCTGCCGTCCCAGCCGCCCGGGCGACGGACGTCGCGAGCGTCGATGCCGAGCTCCAAGCCAGCTCTCAGGTCTCCAGCAGTGAAGGTGTAATTGGCAGCCACGTAAAGCCAGTCATTGCCTGCCTTGTGGAAAATGCGGACTTTCTCAGCGGCTTCCTCTCCCACGACAACGACAGATGCCGTAGCCGAGTCGCCCAAGCCGGGGATAGGGACGGTTCTGAGCGGCGCAAGGTACTTCTCATTGCGAAGGACATTGTCGGAGGCGTCGTGGCACTTGTCTACTTCTTCTTCAGGGGTAATAGGGCCGGATCCGAAGGCCTTAATATTGGCTGAGCATCGGCGGTCCGTGTCTCCAATGTTGGCCAGAAACAATGCGCCTGCGTGGTCGGTCCACGTCTCTTTGCCAGCAATGTCTGTATCGCCATGAACGTCAACCCTGCCGTCTCGGTTCGTGTCTGCCAAAATGACTGGCTTGAGAGCCTGGACAAGAGAGACCAGCCCTTTTCAAGTATCAGTTCATGCAACTGTCGTTTAGTGGCATGGAAGTATCCCTACCCAAAGCAAAGACTGCGACTCTTTTGCTGATGCCCGTCATGGTGACGCAAGAAGGCTGCCAGTATATTGCTAAAACGCCGATGAATGACAGAGTCACGACTTGATCTATGATCTGAGAAGGCTCCGACTTGCATGTCTGCAGGATCTCTATGGTCTATATTTCTCTTCATCTTCATGTCTTGGCTCGGAAACGGCCACCGAAAGGTGACGTCTCTCGGCAGCTTTGCACTGTAAATTACAGGAGCGCAATCTCACTGGCAATCACGCCTTGTCTCAAGTATATTCCTGCACTATGACAGAAAATTGAGGCCTGAAGACGATGACGGCAAAACACTAGGTTCCTTGAGACAGAGAGATGCCGACCTTTGAGCAAACAAGGTGGAGCCCAGAGCCCAGAGCCTTTGCCAAGCCAGGCAGTGTCGGGAATCTCATAAACGGCATTCATGCAACGACCTAAAAAGCTGAATCACGAAGCAGAGGTCCAAGGATCCGGCCTGCAACGGCTTCACTAGACGAGATTTGTTCATCAGCACTGCCACGATGCGATGAAAAGTCAGCCTAAGTTGAGTGAACTCAAGGTGAGCGCTCGTTCGGATGGCGCCTCTCAGCACCTCTGGTCCGCAATGCTCGAATTCATCGCCTTTTAATAAAGTGTCATCCCACGTCCACTACAAAAGCGTCAAGAGCCGTCTCGTATGTCAGTGCCCCATTGAATAAGCGCACATTTGTTTCAGATTTTCAACATGACTACTAGCGAGGGCGATGTGGTTCCTCTCGACCCAATGTCGTGGTCTGTGTTCTCGATTGGCACTCGAGGGAGGGGTGAGTAACTAGACGCGCAGCGGCGAATGTTCAAATACATAGAATAGTAATGAGTAGGCCTAGAATAGCAGATGCATTTATGCACTTCAATTACTGGCATTTGACCTAGCTACATGAATTTCTCTCGCATGTCTAATAAAAAATTAAACATGCATATGACGCGTTTTCGATTCCTTTGAGGTACTTTGGGAGATGAACTTTTAATTATTTACTAATTATGGTCGCGTGCCACTAAAAGTCCTACTCGAGCTTAAAGTTCGGGTTCTAGTAAGACCTTGACCAGCAGAAGACCAGCAGAACCTAGGACCGAACACGTGCCGTCTCTCGGACCATGTAGATTTTGTTATCGGGTCGCGAAACGTTTTCAGCTCATGTATGTCTGCTGCGATCGCCTCAACAAAGCAGACCAAACCGGCCCGAACTTGGAGCGAAGGACCTTCGCGTCGGGCCTGGGCGAGAAAATAAATGTATTATCTGCAGGTCTATGGAGTCGGATGTCGGGGCGATGAGATGTCCCAAAGCCCTAATAAAAGTAGCGGCACCATGGGTCCGTCAGTTCCACAGAGTTCCTCGAGACGTTGCTTGTCCATACCATATCTGATGCACTCGAACCCCGAGAACATGATAGGCGCAATGAATCGAACTTTACATTACTGGCCGCCCACGTTCTTTTTGTGCGAAGACAAGAGAGTGGGAAATGCGACCAATAGGAGGCGATTTTTGTCTCCGTCACGTCACATCTCTCATGTCTGATTGGCTTTCCACTTCCATGCCTTCTGTATGCAGCTGTCATATTGCAACTACCATGGCCTAAACTCCATCCTTGTAACAGGATCGGCAGGGCGGCTTCTTCACATCGCTTCACCGTTTGGTCTGTCCCGAAGGACGCGGCACAGGCCCATTGTGCGGCTCTTGGCCATTGGCAGGATATGTACGGAGTACTCAAGGTTCTCTCTCAAGAAAAAAAAAAAAGACCGTTGCTGCAAGATTATGAGTACAGCAGAATTGTGACGACGGTCTGCGTCGCACAGATGCATGCGTCCGTAGCGGTCTTGTGTGCCGTAAAAGGGCGGGATGCTTCAATGGGATATGACGATGACGGGCACCCAAGCTCCCGAAAACGGGCCATCAGTTTGCACCTCTCCGGCAGTCAAAAACTTTGCGCCACATGTCTTTGAGACGAACATCAGCGTTGAGTCTGATCAAGATGAATAGCCGCCGGGATGACACTGTCTAGTATTGTGCCTGATCAGATTTGTTATGCTAATGTACCTACAGGTACATATAACAGTGGACCACAGGTGTCTAAGCTTTTTCTTATGTGCATGGAAGAAAGCTCGGAATTACTTCCGAGGCACTCGCTGCATTTCACTCCACCATCCCGCTTGCCAAAAATCTTGCCGCCTTCCGCGGAGGCCAGCGGATCCCCCCACAGTGCAATTGAGAAAATTCGACGCTCGAAGCACAAAGAAAAAAAAAACAACAGAGAGACAATAGATATGAACGCATTGTTCGCAGCCATAGTCTAGGGCCGGCTCGCTCGCAGCAATCAGTCCGGCTGACGCAGAATGGAGATCCGGCTTGCATGAACCAGGCACCGCAGTGCCAGCCATGACCCCTGCGAAGTGAAACTCGAGGCTCTTCGGACTCGATCTTGCCTTTTTACGAAAAGGACTTTCCTCGACGCACGACATCATCGGAGAAATGCAGTCTCCTCCTACGATGCAGGTCAGGCTAGGCCGGTCCGGCAATTTGGAGCCATTCATGGTCGGCTCCATGTCGCGACCCTCTTGATTGAGAGATTTGGGACACTAACTTCTTTTTGGCATTGCGCCCTCTCCTGGTGCAGCTGAGTCTGCCTCAACTGGCGTGCTTCTCGAACTGTCATCATTCCATATGTCCGACAGGGCAAACGAAGGTGCTGCAGTCGGATGACAATCGTTCATGTACTCCGTAAGCTCCTTCAAGCTCCTTCCATCTCTGTCGTTTTCCATGATGCTGATGCTGGGGCAGAAGAAGGGACAGACGGTGCATATTGCGTCCTCGACAGCTTGCAGGGTGTGATGGTACTTTGACGAGCCGACGAGCCCTGACTGAGCCTGGACAGCGACGTTCCATAGATTTCCAGAGAAACTCGACACCCTCAAAGAAGCAAGTGGGCTCGGCGCACCAGGTTCTGTCCAGGGCTTGTTGTGAAAATGTGATGCAGCACACCTGCAGTCGTATGCATATGCATGTATCCGCATACAGTACGCACTACACAACGTCCATAGCTCCCCCCACGCCGGCCTCAAGGATTCTATTTCCCTCAAGTCTTTTTCGCTGCTGGTTAGATTCTGGCTCAGCTCACCGAAGCAAGGACTTCACGCCTGGCACTCATCCCATCTTTTGCTGGACAGGAACCATTCAACCGGTCACAGGATCCCTCACCTGGTCGGCGGGTCGATTTTGCCATGGGGCTCCCCCGAGCCTCTCCGTCTACAGAACACGGTTACCATCAAGCAGTTGGACCCTCCTTGCCTGACTTTGACTCGTTTCCTTCTTCTACTTGCACCGAGTCCGAAGAGCCAGACCAGCAGGCAAATTGCAGAATTATGCGCAGCTGGTGCTTCAAGACTGCATGCATTTCGGGCTTCAAATTGCACGATAATGCCGCGTCGTTGCCGAGCGCATGTAATGAAATGCAGACTTATCTTGTGGTCCTCGATTGCCATATTTTCACCTTTGAGTCTGGCAACAATTCGATCCTGGATGTATCCACCGAAAGATATGCCACAACCCATGTCGATACCTATATAGGTACATACTACTACTTCTCCGTACAAATACGTCACAAATGACATGCCACTCGATCGATGAATCATCTGGGGCTCCGATCCAACTGAGCGAGGTTTGAACATGCGGCCGGTGTTCGTTTTCTCGTGGCACGTGGACCCTCTGGGTTCTTGTTCGTTGTGACTGTGCCCTTCCATTTCAATGATTTGGACTGACCGGGTCGACCCGGCTAGCTTGCTAGGGCTGCGCTGTTTGGCGAAAAAATGGAGTTGCCGCCTCACCGCTGTGTCCACGGCTTCGTTGACGTCGTATTTTGCCGGTTCAGACGTCCCTCCAGCTCAGACGGGAACGAGACTTGTGACGAGAACCTCTGAGCCCATCACGGGCCGGCCACGTCACACAGCATCCGGACAACCTGAATTGGGAAACGAGAAGAAGAGATTCCTTGATCATGCAGTGCAGACTGGTACATGAACTGATTCTGAAGTTCGCAGTGGAGCAGAAACGATTGTCCCATCTATTTTCTGATCGAATCATGACCATCATCTACAGCTTATCTGCAGAACAACATGTTTGCTCCGAAAGTCGGACCAAAGTCAGTCCTTCGTCGGTGACCTCGGCGGATGGGGTTTTTTTGTTCTTCTTTTTCTTTCCCGCCGAGACAAGATGATCGTGATGCAACCCCGGGCTGTCTTGGCAAGACGTCATCGTTTCAAACATACGACACGGATTTCCCCTTTTTCAATTGCATATAAGAACAGGGAACCGGGAACAAAGGTCGTGGTGGGATGATCGTACTCTTGGGGTTGCGTCGACTGTTTCGCATTGTCGTGGAGATCTTTTCTTGTCTATTGCGGCGTCTTCAATATGCATCTTGCCCGGGCTTTTACCTCTATGCGGCTGTTGGCGGCGCTGCAATATGCCGTGGTCTGCCTCGGAGCTGAGTCTAGCTCTACTCTCACACCAACAACGTCGACTTCGCTCAGTAACAATTTTCCGTCAGGCACTCCCTTCCCGGGTGACTACACGGGCAAATATCGACCCCAGGTTCACTACTCCGCACCTCAACATTTCATGAGTGATCCCAATGGCATATTCCGGGATGCGAACGGCACATGGCATCTGTACTATCAGTACAACCCCACCGGCCTCACGTTTGGGAATCAGCATTGGGGGCATGCTACCTCAAGGGACCTGTATCACTGGGAGAACCAGCCCATTGCCATGGGACCCCCGTCCAAGAGCATTGCGCTCTTCTCTGGGAGCGCAGTAGTGGACAAGAACAATACATCTGGACTTTTCCCCAACCAGGACAACGGCGTCGTGGCAATTTACGTGAGTCAGCATGCCTCCACACGTCCATGGTCCATGGACTACCACACCAAGATCGGAGAATTTCTTCATGACTGACACGATAATTTGTACCATAGACACTCTCAGCTACCTTGCCTGACGGGAGCGACGGTCCTCAGACGCAGGCTCTCGCATACTCTCACGATGGAGGCTTCACCTTCCAGACCTATGAGCATAATCCCGTCATCAATAGCAACTCCTCGCAGTTCCGCGATCCGAGGGTTACGGCCTATAAGGACCACTGGGTCATGGTCATTGCCTACTCGAGAGACTTCACAATGGGCGTCTTTACATCACCGAACTTGATTGACTGGACCCATACGAGTAATTTCTCCCTGCACGGCCTTTTGGGTACTCAGTGGGAGTGTCCAAACTTGATCCTCATGCGCCAATTTGATGAGGAGGGCAACAGGCAAGAAGACATTTGGACCTTGTTCATCAGCATCAACCCCGGAGCACCTCTCGGTGGAGCCGTCGTTCAGTACTACCCGGGAAGCTTCAATGGCACACATTTCGAAGCTGTCGACTCGGTGGCACGAACCGTCGAGTCCGGAAAGGACTTTTACGCCATGCAGTTCTTTAACGGGGCAGGGCCTGGGACCGATGTCGAGGATCCCGTCTCGATTGCTTGGGCGTCGAATTGGCAATACACACAGTCAGTGCCGACCGCCCAAGAGGGCTGGCGGGGCTCGATGAGCTTACCTCGTCGACACTACATGACGAAAACAAAGGGTATTGGTTGGAAGCTCGTCAGCGAACCCTACAACCTGCAGAGCGTAATGGGCGAGACTCTAGCATTCGAAAAGAACCTGACCAAGGCGGTGACGGCCATTGAGTTCTCAGGACTGGAGTCCAAGGCTGTGTACTGGGAGGTCAACATCACGGGGATACCCAAGAAGGAATCGAGGACTCTGTCAATGAATTTTACCTTTACGAGCCCCTTGACGTCAGAATATCTTCGTGGGGGTTACTTCTTTGGTGCCATTGGCGATTTCGGTGGCGACACACCATTCTACATGGACAGAGGGGGAGTGAGGGGATTTGAGCACGTCTTCTTTACAAATTCCTTCTCGGTCAGCAGCCCATATGTCCGAGACACGTGGTCCATCAGCGGTGTGTTGGATCGCTCCCTCATCGAGGTGTTCATCAATGGCGGAATAGATAGCATGACGACGAGCTACTTCACTCAACAGCCGCTAGAAGTCATGTTGTTGAGCCTTTCAGAAGACCTGCCTGAGGGCCTGGGGGTCAGCACGCGCCTGGTTGGTCTGAACAGCGCCTGGGAGGGGGCAGCGGGCAAAGATGGCCTGGTCTTGGGCAACCGAACCACCAAAAGTTTAGCATAAAATAGTATAGAGAGAGCCCATTGAATTCGTCGAGATGACCATGTCATGTCGTCTGTGATGCCGAGAATTGATGACGCGCGCGGCAGCTTTGACCTGCCGCACACCTGTCCGATTTTGAGCTGCAACCTCGAGGTTTCCTTGTGAATCCGGTAGATCTGGACCAATCGTGCCACAGCATCCGTGCCCAGTTCCGAGGACTGTATTCCAGGACATGTCATTCCTGGGCGTCTAGCGGCCTATGAACAATGTCTGGAATCTCTGCGGCCGAGCAGAGACGGATTGTTGGCCATGTTGAGCAGGCCGCAAAGGGCTGGCGGGTACAGCCGGGTCGACCAGTCATGATGAGATTGATGTCCACTTTCCGCGTCGCGGGCGCGTACGCCTGCACCGGGATTACTTCGGGAGGGCATTGGGAGGGCGTCAGGAGGCAGCCCATTCTACCGGACCACGGATGGATGCACGCAGGGTCTGCGGTGAGATTTTAGCACCGTGCCGTGGTCAGTGTTCTCTCTCTCTCTCTCTCTCTCTCTCTCTCTCTCTCTCTCTCTCTCTCTCTCCCTCTCCCTCCAAAGGATTGCCGACTGGTGCTGGAGTTGAATGACGCACAAGGCGTGGGCGGCCTCTGGGGACGCTGGCTGCTAGGCAGCACTGCCCCTTGGCGGCAATTTCGAGGCTGACAAGCCCGTCCGTGCTCGAGCCGACTTTGGGGCGTTTGAAGAAGCGCCGCGGGTATGTCGTCATGTGATTCTTCCTTTGACGAGGCGGGCTTTGTTCCTTCCTTTTCCTGGGGTCGCCGGCGCAGGCAAACAAGATGGACCTTTGGGTTTTTTTTCTTGTCGCAGAAGAGTTCCCTTGGCGCGTTTCCAACGGCTGGTGCTGCGCCGGTCTGAATGGCCACGAGTTGATTGCCCAAGGCTGCAGCAGTGAATTTCCAAGCTACCCCAGCCATGTTTCACGCTCACATGCAGTCAGACTGGCCGGTCCGCACCTCCGCACTACTTATTGTCCCTCCCTCCATGGCAGTGCAAGTGCCATGCCGGCGTGACCATCATCGGTCACCTCGTCTCTCCTTCAATCCGGGGTTTCGATGGGGCGTGGGAGTCATCGCCGGTGAAGCCACCTGGCTGACTGACGATACTGCCAGGTAGGTACCTACCTGCCTGCCTGCCTTCAGGCAAGGCAGAAACACGGCCGCGGGCGGGGCTGCAGGCGCCTGGAGGAATCCAGGCGGGCGAGCTGAGGCCTTGTCCATGTCCATGTCCATGTGCCCATTTCACTTACACCACCAGACCCAGAAAGCTGGCGCTCTCTTTGTTTTCCGCCGTATAAAGATTGACCAGTCCCGCCATTGAGAGCTGGCAGGCAGTCATGATACTTGACTTTCGTTTCATCCTCTCTTTTCTCCCAGAGGCCATTTCTTGTTGCCTGGACACGACAGGTCGGTTGTGCACTCAAACACTTGGGGTGCGGAAAAAAGAGGCCAGGGCTTTGCTCGACTTGAAGACGCCGGCCCCCCCATCGCCATGTGCACCACAGACATCTACGTCTACCTTTACGCAGACGGCCACCGGGAAACGGTGCGCAGGCCGTCGTTGTGCACGTCGTCGCGCCACGGACGGCCCTGCGCGAACAATGTCCTCTTTCGACACAGCCCTCAGTCCGTGCCGCACAGCTACCCGGCCACCTCGACGTCGACCTCGGCCTACATATATCCTTATGCTTCTGCTTCCTCCTCTTCTTCCTCGTACTACACACGTGGCCGCTTGCACTCGAGCTCCCCATCAAGATCCATCCACATCTCTCGGACTTCCACGCCGGCGAGCACCCGCTCGGGTGACGAGCCAGATCGTCGCGGCAGTCGGAGGAGAAGGTCCAGCCTCTACTACGTCAACGGCCACAACTACAGCGGCCGCGAACGCGTTCTGCTCGTGGACAACCCGCCCACGCCACGGACGCCGCCACAGAGCTTCACGTTTCCGCGGACAGCGCCGTCCTCGCCGAGTTTCGGCAGCACGGCGACGCTGACGGCCCGCCGTGCATCCCCCGCGCGACGGCCAATCATTGTCGACGAACGTTCCTCTCGCCGCGATGGCGACATCAGCCGCGACCGGACCCGCATCCACGTCGAGTTTGTGGATGATGACAATGATGGTGATTGCGCGAAAGAAAGGCGGGAAAGGCACGCTCGTCAGTCCTCGACCAAATCGTACGGCAGCCGCCATGAGCGGCATCATCACGGCGAAGTGCCCACGTCGCCGCCGCTGTCCCAGCCGTCCCAGCAGGTGTACGGAGAGCGAGCAAGGCTCGCACAACAGCAGGAAGAGATGCGGCGGCTGAAGCTCCGCGAGGGCAAGATCGCCGACGAGATTGCGAGGGCCAATGCCGAGATTGCAAGGCGGCATGCCGTCCCTGTGCCGTCGGCGCCCCCCCTGAGGAGATGTGCCACCTCGGCCGCCGCCGCCGCCGCAGAAAGAGAGCAGGAGCTTCTCGACATGATGCGCAATCTGGACGTGCGGGGCAAGAAGCACGACGACGACGACGACGACGACGAGGCCCAGCGTCACCGGCTCATGCAGCGATTGATACCGCGACGAAGGGCCACGGTTGGTCCCGGCAGCCGTCGACACCGCGTCATGTACGACGACGGCCTGTACAGATGGGAGTGATTGAGTGAGTTGGCGTGGCGCGGCGAAGCCGTTGTAGGATAAAGTAGATGATAAAGTAGAGACTAGATGATAAAGTAGGCCGACCAGGCTCATGGGGGAAAAAAAAGCCGAAAGTGAAAGCACAGCTGACTCGCATCTTGTCCACTCGCCATGTGCTTCTTCAGTTTCTGTCCCCGAGCTTGTCGTCCATCTTCCTAGATCATGTCGTCCACTGCGGCGCGTCACTTGTCCGACGGCTTCTTGTCCGGCACCCGAGAGCCATCGACGCCGTCAAAGTCTTGTCTGGACAAGGAGCCCGCGTCGTCATCGTGGGGGATTCTCTGGTCCAGCACAGCCTTGACCTGCGCGGGATTCAGAGCCCTGGCATCCAGCTCCTCGTAGGTGCACACCGTCCCTGCCCAGATGCGTGGAGCCCTTGCCGGACGCGGTCAGGCTTCATGTCTCGAGCAAAGGCCGGGATTGTCTGTGGAGTCTTCATTGGAGGGGGGGGGGTTAAGATTGATTGATTTCGATGGTGGGAGATGGAGACTGACTTACCCTGCAATTCCTAGTGCCGTGTTGGTGGATGCCGTGTTGCGATTTCGATTGTTGTGTAAGTACGTAGGTTGGTTGTAAAGGATGAAAAGACTCGAAAAGAAGCAGCGTGTTGAACTGAATGGGGCCAAAAAGAAAACTGGACAACAGCCAGTTATTGACTGGTCGATCTTCGCAGGCAGGCGAGATACTAGGACTCGCGTGGTGAAGCAGCTTGTCGAGACGACGGTCAGCGGCTGCGAGTCGCAGCCAGGGCGACTGCTTTGCGTAGACGCCAGAAACAGTTTCGAGCCCCGCATGTACCGACATGAATGGGGATCCGACTCACCAATGCGCTCCGTATGTTTCCCGTGAGCGGACAGTCCTGCCCTCGGCGCACTGCAAGGCACCGTTCGTGCCTCACAGTCTGGATTGCGGTGCTCTTCACCAGCTGCCTCGTGTACAGTACCTTAGGTAAGTACTAGGTAGCTAGCGGCCGTAGCTCATCCGGGGAAAAGATGGTTGCGCACCCTTGGTGTGGTGGGGTGGGCGGCGGCCCCTCGTTCTAATTCATTGGCTGAACATGTCGCGGGCGGGCCCACCACCTTCCCAGAATGGCCCCTGCTGGAGAACGATGGGGCAGTTGCGCGAGTTAGTGGTAGCTTCTAGAAATTGGTAGAGGCGTCTTGACCACGCTCGAACGCACGACTTGCTAGCGGTTGCTTCCGACGACTTCTTCCCTCAGCGAATGCCACATCACGCATTGACGCAGAATGTGGTGCTTGATTCTGGATAATTCCATCGTGGAAAGCGATGGCTTCTTCTCGTTTGTTCCGGGCCAGCGCGCAGGTTCCATCATGGCCTCGGCTTCGAGTATAAGTAAGCCGTCATGATCCCGAGTCAACTCATTCTTTTCTTTCCCACCACAAATCAAGACAATAAAACAAATTCACTCAAACATACATCAAACTTCATTCAAAAGACAAATTCACTCAAACATACATCAAACTTCACACAAAAGCTCATTCAAACGAATCAACTTCTGCTCAAAAGACACCACTCTCAATTATATGCAATCTCTCAAAACAATTCGCCCCTCTGGCATTCTCAAATCTCTGCGCCGACCAATCTCACACGTCCCAGTTCGCAAAATGGCCTTCTTTCCCCGAGCCACCATCTACGACGACTCGTCCTCCTTCACCCCGCTCTTCCGTCTCCTCGACGAGTTCGACAACTACTCTCGTCAGGGCGGCGGCCAGCAGCACCAAGGAGGCGCAAGACGCATCGGGGCCAGCTTCTGGCAGCCCAAATTTGACGTTCGTGAGACGGGAGACAACTATGAGCTCCACGGCGAGCTGCCCGGCATGAACAAGGACAATGTTCAAATTGAGTTCACCGAGCCTCAGACCCTCGTTGTCCGCGGAAAGACGGAACGCTCCTACACTTCTGGCACGCCGCCTTCGGCTGCTGCCATCACTGAGGGTGGCGAGGCCAACAACAACAGCAACACCCACAAAGCGTCTGTCGAGGACGCGGGCGAAGACGGCAAAATCCAAGCTGTCGCTTCAGACTCTTCGAGCAAGGAGGTTCAGAAGTCTGGGAGGAAGTCTCCCGACCACGGGACCAAGTACTGGCTCTCGGAACGGAGCGTTGGCGAGTTCTCGCGCACCTTTAACTTTCCCACTCCTGTGGACCAGGACTCCGTCTCGGCCGGATTCAAGGACGGTATTCTCAACATCCTGGTGCCCAAGGCCAAGAAGCAGGGGTCTCGCCGCATCGCCATTCAGTGAGCCGGATCAAGAATGCATTGACAAGATTGGCAAGGTTCTACGCGGTGGATGATATAAGTGGGCAATGTATTCAGATTGGATTGTCTTGTTGCACTCAGCATTGATGTCATCGTTGGTTTGCATTTGCTTTGGAAAACTTTGAAGCTTTGAGCGGTTGATAGGCAATATATATATATATATATATCCCTTTTTTTCTGAAATTTTTCCAATCATCTCGTAATGTGATTCCTAAATGTATTCGACCAAGAAAATTCTGAGTTTTGGGCGTCTGATGGGCAAAAGCAATAAATATTGTTTGTAGATGATCCAGTTCTCTTCCACTATGCAAATCCTAGAATTATTAGCCCATGATTAAGAACATATTGTTTGCTTCAATCTCGTAGATTCCGTCCAATAGAGTGCTCTGAGCGATAAGGCACAAATGGCGTGACGGCTGTACATTTTTCACCATGACCCATATCTCAAAGCGATGCGACGGCGCTTCTGCGCGCACTGCCAACACATATCGGCCGTTACATCGCTGCCATTGACGGTGAGCAGACATGAAGCGGTCTGCGATCAAAATTTTCCGCAGCGCTCGGCAATCACTTGCATGTGTCGTGTGCTGCTCCCCCGCGGTATTGTCGCTGCTTTCAAAGACTGTCGGCGATCAACCGCAGGGTCTCCATTATGAAGGGAACCAAGTGACGGTCCAGGGCTGAGATCGAGTATCCAGTACCTTCTGGCTTTGCTGCAAAGCGGCAGCTGAGTCGGATGATCCACCCAAGGCGCAGTCACGGTGTTGGTTGGTGTGTTCGATGAATAGACAGGTACTTTGTGATTTCTCGAGACTGCCGAGGGTAGAGTCAGCACAACAATGGTGCGACTCGTGCCCTTTTGGTCTTCTATCGCATAAGCAGTCGGGCGTGGAGAATCCACGGTGAAACGAATAGTTGCCGCGTCTAGTGCAGCTGGGAGCCTTGAGGCGAAATGAGCACAATGACGTGTGAGCACAATGACGTGAGGATGACGACCATGGTGGTCCCCAATCAGCCTCGCTCAATACCCTCGAGCTCTCTGGCTCAGTGTTACGAGCTCAAAAAGGTCTGATCAGTTTGAGTGCGTACCACCTTGCCGTCTTCGGCGGAGTTCGTGGCAGTTCGTGGTAATCCGTAGCTATGCCGTCATGGGTTGGGGCAGATGTGAAAGCTTGACAATGAAGAAGAAGCGCTCCATTGACGCTTTATCTCGTATACCCGTACCATCCTCCGCGACCATATGTGAGCCAATCAGGATTTGACAGTCACAAAGGCTGCTCGGGATTGAATAGTTGCGATACGGTCAATGCAAGACGCAACAAAGATCAAAAGCTGCACACTGAAAAGAGAAGCCAGGTTCACCCATTCGCTGGCGACACTTCCCTGGGTCTCATGTTCAACTTCAACGGAGAAGCCTCCATGTTCTTGAGGATCTGTTGCGCCTTGCCTGCTCGTAGATATTGCCAATGTTTTCTCAATGGCTCCTCTCCCACGACAAGTTCGAAACCGGCAAGGAAGCAGAAGCTGATTTCGAGTCTTGCTAGCTCCACTTCGCTTACGCCGCCGACCTTGGCAATCTTGGAATGGGGATATGATAAGTCCTCCAGAGCTTTCATGGCGACGCGCAGCCCAGCCAGGACCAATCGATGGGCGTTCCGTCTCGTCACGGGGATCGCGCGCTCTTCGACCGCTAGTCGGTGAATATAAAGTGATGTGGCCAGGTACACGGCTGTGCTCATGGGACAGAACTGATGTAGCCGCCAAAGATATTGGTCGATTGTGATTGGCGGTTCCTTCTTGCTGTAGAACTTTCGTGTAATGGCACCGTGTTGCAGGTTCAGTGGCTGGGAGTCTGCACCGATGATGACGTATGGTTGAACCTCGAGAGAAGGCTGCTTCAACGTCACGCCATCAATATCATCTGTCGTCGTCGACGTCGGTATGTGGGCAGAGCTTTGCTGCTGTTGTGCGAGTAGTTGGACGGACATATTAATACTGTATGTCTGCAACTCGTTCAAGCCGTGCGATGACGTCAAGAGAGCATTTGCGCTTGGTTCGGATTCTTGCTGCGCCGCCGTCTCGGCTTGTTGCCGCAGCCGGAGTAGGCTTTGCGCTGAACGCGATCGTACAATGTTGTCCTTCTCGACCTGCATATCGCTCATTTGTGGGTTCGTGGCAAGTTTTGGCGGTGGCGTGGGAGGAATGTCCCCCGTCATGCGGACGAGAAGTTCGACGCTGGCGCTCAAGAGTCGCAGCGCATCAACGGCGGGCAGGCGGAAAAGATCGTCGTGAATGGCCTCGGAGGTAGCGTCTCCCATGTTGGTCATGGTGAAACCGTTCAATCCAAAAGACGTTTCGTTGTCGATTGAGACGGATCGGAGAGATGCAGTAGTTTTGGCAAACTGACATGGACGTGTCTGGAGGGATGACGGCGGTAAAGCGTCGCTTGCCGCTATGGACCGTTGCCAGTCAACAATCAAAATCAATTGACTGATGGCGTTTCGTCGCGGGGTCAAGACGGTCGGTCTATGGTCTATCGCAGGGGAGCGCGGGCCTGCGAGGACTCAAACGCGACAGAATGCTCACTCGATTTGCCGTTCATGGTAAGCTGTGAGCTGAGGGAATGGCTGGCTGGGTTGGTGTTCCTTCGGGGAGTTTGGTGGCCGAGCTTGAAGGCGATCCGCGAATGTGCAGACTGGCTTCGCGGTGCGGAGTGCGGATCGGTGGCGATCGTCACGCGGTCGGGGACCCTTGCGCCTGGATTGTGAGGAAAGACAGCTTGGGTGCCAAGAAAGAGGGGGGAGGGAGGGGGGAGGGGACGGGGCCCGCATGCGGAAAGGATGCATTGGAAAGCTGGCTGACCCAGGTGTGGCTGTCAGTCGAGCATGGAGGGGAGAGCATGGAGGGGAGGGCGGGACTGGCGTCTGCCAGAAGGCGGGCTTCATCTGCAACTTTGACTGAACAATGAGCTGAGATTTGATGTGCCAAACTGTTACAATGTAGGCATCTACCTGTCTACCTGCATTTAGGTGATTGTCAGGAGAAACTAAGTAAGAACAGGGAGAGGAGCCGAGCAAGCTGCCTGGCGCCACGCCATTTTGGCGGGTGGGTTCCAAGGACCCTTATTCGGGGTGGGCAGTGCGAGACCTGCGTGCCGCAGTCCATCACGCGTCGGCATTTCCCGCGTGACATTCCAACCGTTGACATTTTGGGGCTTCTGAGCTCTGCCAGAGCGTAAGCCTTGTTCGCCGACTCCGCCCCAATGACCCTATTCTTTCCTTTCCCTTGAGATATACCAAGGTGGATATACCAAGGTGAAGTACATGATATGGCTTTTGACGGATGCTGCTATTTTCTCCTCAGCTTCTCCGTCGCACTGCCAAGACGACAAGCTAGGCGGAACGGCCTATCCACTCTCCAATGTCGCATGCGAAGTTTGCTGCGGCACTGTTTCCAACTTAACGGGTTCCATACGAATACATGTACATGACTGCAAATGGACAACAGTGGACCGACCAGTGGTGAATCACGGGTGTATAACCCCGCAAATGTGTATGCCCAAGGCAATCGCCTCGGTCCTGACCATCTGAAAACGCATCCGCATCGTCGTCCACGCACCAACTGGCATTGGCTTGACACGCACGCTTACGGAACGTGTCGTCACAGCCTTCCGAGAAACCAAGCTTGCCGTTTACGGCGCAGCCGGCCTTTGTCCTGCACCGTCTTCAGGCAGTGTGCCGAACTCTTCTCAAAGACCAAGATCCCCGCCCTTCCCCTAAAGGGCCTAAAAAGGAGATAATAGCCGAGCAAGGACAGCGCGCGCTCACTTATATACCTTGCGTCGAGCCTTTTTCAAAAGATGGAAAACGTGAAAATCCGTGGCGCAGCAGATCAGTATTCGTCCATACTCGGCCGGGATACGAACATCAATTTGCCTCCAACAAAAGCGCAATTCATCACGTCAGCATGGACACGGCGGCCGCGGCGAAGCTGGCAAAGAGGCCACACCGCGAGATGAAGATACTTTGTCTCGGCCTCCCGCGCACAGGCACCCTTTCCATGGCCGAAGCACTCGAAATCCTGGGCTATCAAAATGTCTTCCACAGCCTGCGCGAACCCGACGTCGATGCTCATGCGGCCTTGTTCAACCGCGCCGCGGACGCCTCCTTTTCGACGCTCAAGACCTACAAGGAGAACAGCGTGGTGACGCGCGAGGACTGGGACACGGTGTTTGGGGCTTCGGAAGCTGCGACCGAAGTAGCTAGTTTGTTCGGCCCGCAGCTTGTCAAGGTCTACCCGGACGCCAAAGTAATCCTCGTCATCCGCGACTTTGACGCGTGGTATCAAAGCATCGATAAGGCCGTGCTGAGGGGACTCTGGGGATCCGTGGCCAATTTCTTCGCATCCTATGTTCAGCCCCTGATTGGTGTGTCAACGATTGCCTCGACTCGCAAAGTGGTGCTGGGATTCTTCGAGGCCAGCAGCGTCGACGAGGTTCGGGACAATGCTCGCGCAGTTTACGATAGGCACCATCGGCAAATTCGAGAACTGGTGCCGCCCGAGAATTTGCTCGTTTACAGGCTGGGCTGCGGTTGGCGGCCCCTGTGTGAATTTCTCGGCAAGAAGGTCCCGTCGCGCGACTTCCCTCGGGTGAATGAGGCAGAGGAGTTGAAGGCTCACGCCTGGTCATACATGAAGAGGCAGCTGATTGAGGCCGGAAAGGTGCTGTTCGTGCCAAGACTTGACTATCTACTCTGGGCGACAGCCTCGGCGTGGGGTCATTTGCGATAGTCCAGAAGCCAGCAAAATAGCAGCACGATAACCTTACAGCTCGCCTCACACGAAAGAGACATTATTGTCGTCATTACATTTACTTCCTCATTGCCAGCAGAGCCCAAGGGATGGGAAACGACCCTCTGCATTGCAACATTTTGATTCGATTGAGGTTCGCCTGTTCCTCTGTTTTCGTCCCTGATAACACTTATTTTGGTGTGTTCTTCTCCAAGCTCAATTTGGAACATCTTCAAACTTAATTTAGAGGGAATCTTCTGTCTCTCTCCCCCTCTCTCTGTGTGTATATCCTGGGTACGGCCGACAAGATATCCCTTATACTCATTCATATAACCGTAAGCAGGATTTCTCTTCCACCCGCCTCCATGAGCGGCTTCATCATTTACCCAGACATCGTGATCACAATCTCCATGAATGTCTGGAAGACCCAATCCCAGCTGCTTCCCGGCCACTGTGTGACCCTGCGAGAAAAGGGCAGTCCGCACAGCGCCAAGCGCTTGTCTGCCAATCTACAGGCTCACCTCATCAGGCGAAATGAGCTGATGAACAGGGGGAAAAAAGCCACCTTGACTCAGCGACGTCTTCTCTTAATTTCATGTTCTTCCTGGCCCTCGAAGGAAGTGTCGAATGACGTGCTGTCGTTGGCCGAACAATATGTTTCTCTATAGTCGTTCATTGAAAGCTACCTATGCAGACTCGTCATGCAAGAGACCAAATGCACACCTGATAATGCCACATATCTTCGTTTCGACCCGCGCGCCCGCCAGAAGCCGGCGTCTGGAACTAAAACAAGGCGCCAAACAAAGGGACTAGAGTTTTTTCCATAAAAGACAAAGCCCAAGTGCGGACGAGATTTAACCCAGCCAAGGAAAAAAAAAAAATCAAGAGGCACAGCACTCAAACTTCCTCCGTTCCTACTGCTTCGTAGGCCCCCCGAGTCCTGATGCCAGTCAGATGCATCAGCGTCGGGCTTTCATACATGACGGTGTAGTCCACTTTGCTGCCCCCGAGCACTGCAGCGCCGTTTTCTCGCTGACTGAAGACGGGAGCTGGGTCGCACCAAAAGTCTTTGCAGTTGGAAATGACCCCCCGGTTGAAGGGATTCTTCTTCTTCCTCCGGTTTTTGCCGGTGGCGGCTCCGCGACCAGTGATGGTCTCGATGAAGGGGTCAACACCGAGGATCCGGCTGCATTGTTTCAGCGTGCCCCCCTGGTGCCTGGGTCTGTGGCCGGCCGGCGTCGTGGTGGAGGCGGCACCGGCGGCCAGCGACGGGTCGAGAGGCGTTCCCGTCGACGTGAGCGCAGTGGCAGCCTCACGCGTGTGGATGCCAGTCATGTTCTCAAACGTCGTCATGGCGCGAGAGACTTGGACGAGCTGCGTGCACACCAGCATCGTCACCCAAACCAGCTGCAGCGTGATCCAGGCGGCCAGAAGAAATGTGTAGGCATCCCCGTTTACGAGTCTGCAAACACTCGGTCCCAAGATGTTGCACGATTCGGAGGCGTCGGCCGAAACCGTCTGGAAGTCTGGCTCAGGTAAGTTAAGAAGATTCACACGATGGCCGTGAAGAGCACTTACAGTAATACAAGATGCCATCATAAGCAAGGATGCCAAAGGTGAGGCAGACGAGGTACAGAAAGAAATGTCTATGGTTGTTGATTCCCACACAGTTGCAGATCCACGGGCAATGGCTGCGATGGATTAGTTCCTTCCCTGTAAACTGGAGCTTCTTCATTCATCTACTGACTGATCGTGTTTTGCAACGCATCTTTGACATCGTCTGCAATGCTTGCTTCGAAGAGGGGTGCGAATCATGCACGTAACACAGAAATAGGACTCGTCGAACCTCCAGGTCGCCAAGAGATCGTCGATGACGGCCCTCTGTTCCGCGATGCCGTTCAGTCGGGGCACGAATCCAGGATCATAACGCATGCTGGCAGCATAGAAGAAAGTAGTGAGCCCAAAAAGCGCGGCAAAGACAAAGTTGAGCAGGACGTGGGACTCTTCGCCAAAAATCGTGTTCCATACAATAGTGGTCAACCAATTGACTCCCACCAGAAAAAGAGAACCGGAAAAAATACCCGCCATCCACGGCTACGACATGTGAGGTCAGCAAGAGCCTTGGACGCTGCATCTGATCAAGTAAAATTCTCACCGTCTTGTGGAAATGACGCATATCGGGCGGAGCGTACTCCAAGACCTGTGTCGCGGCCCAATGACAGCAGTATACGACAGCCGCAGAGAGAGGTAATCCCAGGAATACAGGCGTATGTGATAGCGCAGTGAGCACGCCCCAGATCATGATCCACGGCCCAAAAAACAAGGATTTCGATGTGAAAGCGCGTTTATCCTTGAGAAAGAGGTTGGCACCTGGCCATGGAGGTATGACCGGGTTGCCATCTTTATCATAGCCGCATTCCCGCAGACTTCGATGCCAGGCCGCCTGGGTGTTGAGCTCACTGGCTGTGATGGCTGGGGTCTTGCCGCCGTCGGTTTTTGCGAATCGATCTGCGCCGTATTCGATGAGCTTTTGTATGCATCCAGGGTTGCCTTTGACCAGCGCCCAATGCAGAGCGGTGAAGCCTTGTTCGTCCGCGGCATGCACACTCGCTCCCCATCTCAGGAAAACGTCTGCGCAGGAGGGAAAACCCTTGTATGCCGCCCACATGAGGGATGTGTGGCCGAAGCTGTCGAGGACATCGACCGGGATGCCCTGGTGTAGCAGGAGTACTATCAGCAGCACGTTACCATTGAAGGTCGATATGTGAAGAGTGTTGTAGCCCTGAGCATCTGTGATGAGAGGATCGGCGCCGTGTTGCAAGAGGAGATTGACGGTGTAGTAGTGACATCGCTGGGCTGCCCATTGCAGAGGCGTCGCCACCGAGTCCCCGCCCTTGTGGTTGATTTCAGCGCCGTGCTCGAGAAGAAACTTGCACATGGCATACTGATTGTTGATGGCGGCCCACTGGATGCAAGGTTAGTCGTGTCAGCTTGATTTCTCCGTCGACAGAATTTGTCCGATGTGCATGTGGCCGTCTCAGCCGGCTCTTGGAGGCTTCCTTACATGCAAAGGCGTGATGCCTTCCTCGTCTTTGTATGTAGCATCGAAGTCGCCGGACTCGAACAGCTTCTCCATGCCGATAATGTCGCCGATCCGAGCAAGATGCATGACATCGACCTCGGGCTGAGCAGCAACAGCAGCCGCGCCAGCACCAGCAGCATCCGGCCCACTGCCGCCAGTGTGGCCGTCTGAAGCAGGAAGGCTCCCCATTTCCAAGGTGTTATTGAGCTTCGGGGCTGCGGCAGCAGACTTGGATGCGAGTTGTATCGGCGGCGCACCGGCGTTTGCCATCGCGGCGGGTTTGCTGCTTGTTGCGGAATCTGTCATGGCAAAATCGGGAATACGCAACGAAAACGTCCAGTTGTCGGTAACGGGGCACAGCCGGACGCTTCGCTAGGCGACGTTGTATCCCAGGAGGACGGCTGGGAGAGGGTGAGACGCTTCCTCGGGAAGATGCTGTTGGGCATTGCCGGAAAAGATGACAACCGACTGCTCTCGCGCCGAAGAAGTCGCGCGTTGTCTTTGCTGAGTGAGAACTTTTCCTACCTTGGTCAGAAAAGCTCTCGCATGTGCACCCAGGTGGAAGTTTGCCGCGAGCAGCAGTTCCGAGGGCAGGCGGGCGGCAGAGTCAAAGCCGTTGGACGTCCTTGTAAGAAATCATCTGGCCTTGGAGTCGACGGCGACGTCGCAGCGCCCATATTTACTCAGTGCAGAGGGGAGCTCCGGACGCCCTGCAGCGCTCGGCGGCCAATCGGCTCGCCACGTTGACGAGCGCCCCCACTGTGGTGTATTCCTTCCAACATTGAATGCCCGTAATGTAATCGTCTGATTTTGCCCCAAAGCTGTCACGAGCGCATCGTATACTGGTCAAGAGCTTTCCGCAGCGTCTAATTGTCCCTCTGGACGGACTGTGCGGGAAACACACCCAGCCGTGCATCATGCCAGCGATCTCACAAATCGCCGAGATACTCTTGACGCCGTCTGTGCCTTTGATCCTCGTCGGCATCCTCGTCATCATCGGCGCACCTTTGCTTCTGCACATTGCTCTCTCCTCGTCTGCAACATACACCATCGCGCCCACGATCCTACTCATTGGTCCCGAAAACTCCGGCAAGACTTCTCTAGTCACGCTTCTCGAGCGCGGTACCAAACCTGCCGACACGCACACGTCACAGACCTCACAGTCCATCGAGCTCAACGCCTCTACCGATGCGAAATCGAAACGCTCCTTCCGAAATCACAATGACTCCACAGGGACATACACCAAGTTCCTGCTCATCGATACGCCGGGCCATGGAAAGCTGCGCAACGTTGCCATGGGCAAGCTTGCCAGAGCGGAAAAACTAAAGGGCGTCGTCTTCATGGTGGACTCCGCTGCGTTGGGAGAGCAGGATACTCTTGCGTCTACGGCTGCATACTTGTACGACATTCTGTTGTATCTGCAGAAGAAGGCAAGCGGCAAGAGCAAGACCAAAGCCGCCATTCCCGTCTTGATCTCGGCGAACAAGATGGATCTGTTCACCGCTCTGCCGGCGGACCTAGTAAAGTCGCAGCTGGAAAGCGAGCTGACCCGAATTCGCGCGTCCAGAAGCAAAGGCCTCCTGGATTCTGGCGTCGGTGTGGATGAAATTGGATCCGAGGAGCAGGACTCTTGGTTAGGCGAGTACGGTTCGGAAAAGTTTGCATTTCGGCAAATGATGGAATTCGATATCGAAGTCGAGGTCACTGGAGGTACCGTCACGACAGACGAGCCAGACGTAGACAAGTGGTGGTGGTGGATGGCGCAGCGGGCATAATTATCGATTTCTTGATCCAAGTGCAAAATCGTACAGCTTCGAACAGCTTCGTCCAGCTCTCGAGACCTTCACGGAACATTGGCTGAGGGACAATTCTCATTCATTTGTTTATGGTTGCAGCAAGTGCCGGCCATCGAGCTTTATTTCAAGAATGCATCTGCGAAGACAAGCCATTATGAGCCGTTCAAGTAATCCGCGCCGTTCTAGTCTGAATCGAATAAAACAGCTTAATTTCTTCCTCCTCCTCCTCCTCCTCCTCCTCTTCTCCTTCATCCATTTACATTGTAATAGAACGCCAGACTCAATCGTGTCCACAAATCGTTTTCAAATCCAATTTTATAAAAAAAAACACGCGCGCAGTTTGTGGTCACTTTTGATTCACCATCCAAGTCAGCAGATCCACCTTTGTCACGACAGCTAGAGGCTTGGACAAGGATTCCTTCGATGAAGCACGCTCCGTGACGACGGCAGCGCTATTCCACTCCAAAAACTTGCTGAGAGAGGCGAGCGGCGTGTCCAAAGTGATCTCGACGAATTTCCTCTTCGAGTTCGCGTGACTGCTGGCGGCGGCGCTTTGGCGAGGGTCGGTCACGACCTCGTCAAGGCGGCTGAAATTAAACATGACATCCTTGACAGGGCTCTGGGGCTTGGCTCGCCCGCGGGAGATGTACGAAAGCAGGTTGCCCAAGGTCACGAGACCAATCAGTTTCGAGGAGGCGGACAAAACTGGCAGCTGGTCGAAACCTTTGTCGCGCATGACTTCGATGGCGTCAGAGCAGGGCACGTCGTCGCTGACGGACGTGACAGGCTTAAGGCGAAGCGAGGCAACTGTAGCGTTGGCATAGGGGTCAGCAGCGTCGTCGGCGCCGTTGGAAGCGGACGCCTCCACGCCATTCACCGAGAGAAGACCGTTGGCCGCTAGCCAGTCGTCGTCGGCGAACTTGGACAGGTAACTTCGGATGCTGTCGGGGAATACTACAACCACAACATCACCCTTCTTGAAACCAAGGTCTTTGGTAGCTTTGAGCAGGGCAGCCATGGCAGAACCAGAGCTTCCACCCACGAGAAGGCCTTCCTCGGCTATCAGGCGCCTGGCCAGCACAAAAGACTCTTTATCATCTGTCTTGTACCACCGGTCCACGACGTCGCGCTGCAATACGTCGGGTACGAAATCGTAGCCAATGCCCTCGACCTTGTAGGGTGCATTCATGTGCTCCTGATTTAGGGACTCCGGCAGAGCCAGTATGCTGCCGTGAGGGTCAGCGGCGATAATCTTGATATTTTTGTTATGTCTCTTCAAGCCGTGTGCTATTCCGGTGATGGTGCCTCCTGTGCCTGCGCCGGCAATCACCGCCGTGACCTTGCCGTCAGTCTGTTCCCATATTTCCTGTGCAGTGCCGTGTTCATGGGCAAGAGGGTTGTCCAAATTGCCATACTGATCGAGAATGTGAGCGTTTGGGATTTCCTTTTCAAGGCGACGAGCAACGCCGATATGCGACTCCGGCGCGTCCCAAGCAGCTTGGGTTGGCGTTCGAATAATGGTGGCGCCGAGAGCTCTGAGAACGGACACCTTCTCGGCTGACATCTTCTCGGGCATGGTAATAATAGTCTTGTAGCCTTTGATCGCACCGACGAGAGCCAATCCGATTCCTCTGGTTATTTCATCAATCATCAGCTGTCTTTATTCGAAGCATGTCCAGCAAGGGAAGAGGAAGCAGCGCATACGTATTGCCGCTGGTAGGCTCGATGAGAGTATCCCCAGGTTTTATTCGACCACTCTTCTCAGCTTCCTCAACCATTCGCAATGCGATTCTATCTTTGACGCTGCCACCAGCGTTGAAGAACTCGGTCTTCGCATAGACCTCGCACTCGATGCCATACGAGCGCGGAACCTTGTTGAGTCGAACCAGAGGCGTGTTGCCAATCAGCTCAGCGGCGGAAAGGACGGTGACAGGCTTGCGCCCGACGTGGGGCAGATCGTCGTGCATTCTTTCGGCCGATGTGTGGAGAGAGAAAGAAAAGGGCGTTGCAGGAAGTTTTTCCTTGGCTTTGAGTGATTCTGTCAGAAGAGAAGAGAAGCCTCCTGTCAAATCACCGTAAAAAATGACTAGGACGAAGACGTAAATCTGGGTGGCACTAAAAGTTGAAGGGTGTTACGAAAGTGGCGTGGCCTGCCACGTTCCTGAGACAGATGCCCCGCAGCCCGATGCTTCACTTGGGTTGGTCACGTGCTAGCCGATCATCCCCAGCCAGCGAGGGACTTTTGCCTAGGCAGGCTGGCAGGCTAGGAAGCGCGGCTCCCGATTCGTAATTCTATTTTGTCAAACAGAGCATGGCTCTAGAATGCAATGAAGTCCAATTCTGCACCTTCGTCGGCCCACCGCCTGTGATGCCGTGACCTCGCACAAACATTCCGCGACTCATTCTGTGTGTATGTACAGGGTAGTGCCTTTCTTGCTGACCGGGATGCAGAAGTCATGTCCGTCCAGAGGCTGGTGGTCAGTCCAGGCGTGATGTTCTTCGGACCGCATAGTAATCACTCGTGGACTGAAGGTACGGTGTCGCGTTAGTCCATTAGAAATTTGTTGGTTCTTTAGAAAGGCGCCTCTCTTTGCAGATACTCCATGCCAACTCGATTGCTCATTTCTCGAGTCCCCAAAAACCTGTTTTCCTCAGTTGATTTTTCGACTATTGGTCTGTGAAGACAGGCTGCGGAATAGCACTGGAAAATTGGATTGCTCAGGATCGAGCAGCACAGCTTGATTCTCGTTGCCATATCGGTGGATGCTTAATCACATGGTAAAGGTCGAACCGCTTGGCTTCGGAATAATTGAATAATGGAAGTCAGGCGAGTAAATGGGCTTTACAATTCAGCAGAACATTGTCGCATCCCTCTGATTTCATATTCTCTCACGCCGTTCTGCTTCTCTGAGGCTTTCTCGTGAATACTTGAATAACAGAAATGGCATTCATTTCTGCGGTCTAGCACTAGTTGGTGTCAAACCTCACAAAACTAGCTACACTCGAAGTCGAAGTCTAGCTACTTTGTGCATGAATGCGGAATGATATAACGCTTTGTTATGAGTCATCTTTCCGCGTGAAGATACATGATCAACCCATGAGGCTTCACGAACCCCTAGCCTGCCATAATCTCAGTATACTTGACAAGTCCGACCAAGTATCATCCTGCGACATTATCTATTTAAGGTCGGAGCCTTGAGCCTGGGTGAGTAAACTGGACGTTGCTCTATTTGATCATTGGGATGTACTTACGCTTAATGTAAACGTAACAATCAGTAGAGCGCTTGATGCAACCTGGATCCCGGACTGCAGAGCTTTGATCAGCCTGACATAGTACTATGCGACCAGAAGAGACGGGCTTGCTTTACCCCTGAGGTAGATCTCGCCATCATCGGCTGCATCAAGAGTCGGCTCCTGGGCTTCACGGGCGACATGAGTGCCATGGGGCATCGCCATGACGCTGACGGCCATGAGGGCGGCCAAGACTCTAGTGACGTACATGATTTGAATGAAGATTTTTGCTGGGAGGTGTGTTCTGAAAAGATGCTGTGCTATTGGCTGCGCATGAGACGGCGGGAGAAGAAATTTCACTTTTGGCCTCGGGTTTAGTGCTTTTGAAGAAGGGTTGAAGAGGGTAAATAGAAAACGAATCTGGTTGTGCGCATTCTTTTTCTTTTATTCTGATTCATCCGGCTTTTTCATTGTATCCTGATCTAGACCGCGCGGCATTCTCCCTGTCGCGCTGGCTTAGGCATGTACAGTTGGACACTGGAGACGCGATCAGCATGATGGTGAAGCATATCAGAGATGAAAGTGTGACCGCTGGCGGCCCGCTCGGGGTTCCCATCAGGTAGCTAGAGTCGAGACGCGCGGCAACGTAGATTTCGCGGCCAGGCCGGCGGCACGAGTCACAAGAAGGGGGTGCCGCTGACTCAATCTGCATATTCGTCTTGCTTCTCGTTGAGATGGAAAAAATATGACAAAGCTGACATTTCAATATGAATGAAGGATCAGAAGACCGATGCTACAAGCTATTGAGCGAGGAGGGACATCACGACGACAGTTTCTCGAACATCTTTGAATCTATTCCTTGGTCACGCCAGAAGCATGCTTGGCTTTCTAAGCACAAGCTTCTAGTCGCATTGTTAATCCTTGTATCATTGCTGACGGTTGCGATTGCGATTGCTTTTTCGATCATTTCGAGTCAGCCAGATGATGCGTGACAAACGAATATGAATTTCAGCTACAAAAACAAAAAGATGGAGCGAATCCGAGCATCCAAATCTAAGCGCCATCAACGACACATGAAACTGTCTTCCCAACCAAGACGGGCTGATCTATCTCGATCGCGAAAAGAGCATCTCCAGCAGTACGGACTACCAAGTAGCGATGATCACCGGAACCTCTGCGGCATTGGTTGGATGCACCAAATGTACTGTCTGGCGCTTTTTCGCAAATCGCTTTATAGCGTCCTCTACAATGGTTCCGCCTCACTCATTGGCCGTTTTACCAGACAAGAGCGGCTCAACACCCACAGAGCTCAAGTGCACATCGAGGACTGCTTCGATTTTGTGCGGCAGAAAATCCTATGTGCTGGTGACATGACCATCGTAGGCGCCGCGGATCTTTCCAGCAAAGATCCCCTAGGCGGAGCTTACCTTATTGATGGCTTTGGCGGCACCGTGACCTGCCTTGAAAAGGTGAATGCACACGCAAATGTTTCCCGAGTATGGTGCTACAACTGGTCTTTAAGCTTAAGCTTGGGCATTGGACGGAAGAGCGAGCGTCGCCTTTCACCCTCGACTATCCCGGCTCTGGCAAATATCTCAAACCACCCGAGATTCGATAGACGTTTGCCTTTGGAAATTAGCTAAATGACTAGAGACAGCTATTTTATTGCGAAACAAACAGAGTGTAGGATCTGTAAAGTAACATCTCCTATGAGAATTGTGAATGATGGTGGTGCTAATGCGCCGTGTTTCCTCGTGCTGTACTCCAGAGCCTGTCACAAATTGTCGAGGGTCTCGACTAAAGCTCCAAAGACAAGTCATGAATGGATTTGACGTATGACCGTGGTGAAAAAATTAGATGGGCAAGTGACAGATTGAAGTTAAATTAGATATTATCGAGCCGTAAAATGCAGGTTTAATCATGTATTTCTGGGTTCTGAAGCTCGACGTTCTCATGATTTCCGTCAACGTCAAAATCCTTGGCGGCTCGTGACTGTGCCCATCTGAATATCGCATCGAAACTGCGACAGATGTGCTCCGTACTATGATGAGCGAGATACGTGTTCAACTCGGAATTCCATTCAAGGGTGATGGGAGTAATGTCACCATGACACATGATGACTTGCCGCAGATAGTCAATGCAGTGGTCTTTTCACCCAACCCGTCAGTCTTGTCAGATCAAGCATTGGCTATGCAAGAGAAGGAGACTACTTGCCTGCATGCTCAAGTCTCTGAGCATGTTGACTCCCAAACTGCTTGCCATTAGGAATGGCTTCTTCAAGCATCCAAAATTGGTGCCGGAGCCATTTCTAGAAATCAAGATTAGCATGTATTTCTCGACCATGACGCGCCGTCCGGACGGAACGTTCGATTACCAGACAATGTAGTTGATGAAACATTTCAATCTCGACAATGTACTTGTTGGGGCTGTCTCTCATCGCCGCTGTTGGCGAAGACAGAAGATCATTCTCGGCGGGAGAGATGGTCACCATACCCACTGTTCATGTCAAATACTAGTGAGGCGAAGGGTTATATTTGCTGACTAGCATACCTGTAAGAAGGTGATCCCAAGCCGCATTACTTGCGGCAGTAGGCGGACCCTCGAATTTGTTAGTGAGATTGTGGCGCACGTCGTGGAAGCCGGCTCGCTGGAACCTCTGCTTTTCGTATAGGATAGGTGAGTCGGTATATATGTCTGTGTGAGTAGAATGTCTCAGCAAATAAATTAGAGCTGCTACCTGGGTGGTGATGAGGATCAGACAAGCCTTCGTTTCCAGTGTAGTGACGTGATGGTGCGCCTGCCGTCCAGGACCGCAGAACGTAAGCTCCCATAAAGGCATACGAGAAAATGAAAAAAGCAAGACTTGTGGTGACGACAGGTCCCCATCCTCGCGAATGCACGGGGGTCTGTCGTTCGACGCGGCTGCGAAGGAGGAAGCTCTCCGATTCCCTCTTGGATTGCTCCGCTTCAAAAAACTCCATGTTTGCGCCCAACACCATGTTTTCTGAAGTTAAGTGATAAGTGTTTTTTGATAGCGCCGTACTAGAAGGTTTGAACCAGGGATGAGTATGGATGCTCACATTTCAAAGCTCATTCACACGCCAGAAAGCGCTGCCCTTGTCAGCCGCGGACGTCACTATGCCGCGCGGGCCGCCCACAGGAAGGATTGTGACAAGACCGGTCGTAGCTGGCCATGCAGGGCGATAAAATAACCGAGAAAAGCCGTATCGCTTGTTTACCTGAAGGAGACCACTGAATGTTGACTTTTCGAGTTCCCTCAATTGTCTCATCGCGCCGAGTCTTCCGCGTTTCAAGATGATGCATCACTGGCCATGGCCCAGGAGAGAGGCCAAGTACTCCAGGCTTGAAGGCCACGAGTGCGAAAGGGAGAATGCGACGTCTCATGCAGTTCAAGTGCGGCAACATGTCAGAAATTATTCACTCGAGATCGTCGTAGGGCTCTTGTTGCTCAACGCCATAGGGCTCGTTGTTCTGTTGCTTGCCGGCACCGTTTGGTGGAAGAATTGCCGAATCGCCTCCTCCCGAGACGTTCTAGATTCTCCGCTACCTACTTGTGAGCCATGCGAGGCTGTGACAGCCAGCAGCGGTGGTTGCTAACATGCTCTTAGTCCCATCCATCCTGAGGCAATTCAAGGAGGATCGTCTATTCATGTCTAGACCATCGCCTGAGAGTGATGCAGCCTGGGAGGAATTAGGAGGCCGTAAGCATAACTACAAACATCGTATCAATTGGGGCAAAGCTGACCAGACTAGCCAAACGTGAGCACCGTGGATTTATACGCCTCGACGTTACAGATTTGAACGACATTGAAGACATAGCGGGCGAGCGAATGTACGGTCTGAGCGTCTTTCACCAATTACATTGCTTAGTACGTTGTTCCTTTTCTGGAAGAGGTACCACCCCCGGGTTTCGGTGTGAAAGAAATCAACTGACGGCCCCAGGGCGGTATTCGACGGATGATGTGGGATCTGATTGACGGAAACGTGGACGTCAAACATTTATTGTCAGAATTCCCAGTAAACATGACAGATTTCACCTTTGAAGCGACCACACATGGGCTATGGCATGTTCAGCATTGCTTCGATTACATCCGACAGAGTCTTCAGTGTAATGCCGATACGTCGCTGGAGTGGCCAGTGGAGGTCAATGGACAGAATCTTGTGGTGGGATGGGAGAACAACGTAAGCAACGCCCTTCCGTCTTTGCGAGCATAATTTGACATTTGATCAACGCGTATGTGTGAGAATGTGCTGAGTCTCAAACATTGATAGCACACATGCAAGGACTGGAACTCCCTATATGATTTTGCCGAGCAGAATTCCTAAGACATCGGTGATATTCGTCACTCTCTAGGCACACTGGGCATTGGGGTGAACAGCAAGTCGATACTGCGGCAGGGTAGTATTTGAAGAAGAGAATTGGCTGTCATCTAGGTAGATACAATATCGCAATCAATGCCCCGGTTCTGGATGCAAGTCCAATTCGTGTACGAATTTTGAATGAACCAGGCTTGCAGCGCTTTAAAACTTCTACAGGTGTGCCTCGTACGGAAATCGGGCAGGACATTCATCGGGTTCTTGGGATCTCGTCGTATAAGTATGGGGGTTACGTCGCTGGCACAGGTGATGGCTAGGCGAAGGGTCGTAAAACAGTGATCGACATGTTCGCGGCGGTAGTCACTGTCGACGTCTTGAAAGTCCATGGGCAAATCTTGCTCGCTCTCATAGGAGTCTAGATATGTGAAGGCCCTTATCATATGCTAGGCGGCAGTAAGCCATTATGAAGCATGGATTTAATGGAGAGCACTGGCTGACCAGTATAGAGTCTCGTACCAGACAGTGTAGTTGGTGAAAGACTTCCAGATTGGCTGAAATGCCATCAATATTGGGAGTATAATATGATGAAGCAAGCTCGGATTTGTTCAAGGCTTCCAGCTCTGATGTTTTGACGACTATGTCACCCACTGAGAGTCGAATTCTTAGTACGTCGGGGTTTGTCACCAAAGGGGGGACTGGGGCTCTCAGCTTACTTTGCCACAGTCGTCGCCATGCCGCCTCCCTTTCCGGCGTTGGGGGACCTCTGTACTCGTCTCTTTGGTAGAAATCATTGGGGTACTCGTAGCTGTAATACTCAATCGCGTCAAGGGCCGGAGCTGTCTTGTGGTCAGCGGAGAGTCTTACACTTCACACAAGAAATTACTTGCAATATGTCGAGAGCCGCCTTGTGCAGAAGGCCACATCAAAAGAAAAGAATGCCTTCTTGATGATAAAAATAAAAATAGTGGTAGTCACAATAACGTTGACACATATGGACCCGACGGCCAATCTCTTCCAAGTGCTTCTGGGGTGGTTTATGAAGACTGAAGAGGATTTCGTTTCGAGGAATTTTGAAGTCTCGTCATCATCATCGTCTTGATGAGCCCCGCAGCCCACGTCTTTGCGGTCAAAAAAAAAAAAAAAAAAAAAAAAGAGAAAAAACCAATTCAGACAAAGATCTCTTATGATCGCAACGAACCATTGCGTGAGCTTAGTTCTTGCATCATGTCTGCGTGCTTACTCCGAGGACTCACCGCACGGCATTGACAGATTGTCCTGCTGATCTGGCGGAAGATGTGGCAGGGCCAAATACTAGCAATCAGAATCCATGCCGCCGCAATGATTGCTGTTTGGCAGGGATGTTGACAGGGTCGAGGCGGGACGCAGATCTTGACAAAAGGCGGACCGCTCTTCGGCCGATCGGCTCTGATTACGCTGTTCCAGGGTTCTTTCCCTACCCCTCCTTTATCGCAGTCTGGGGCAGGAGGGAGCTGGATCCAGTCAGCAGACCGGAACAAAGCTTCGGCGGGCCCTCGCTAACCCGGGATGCTGACTGCATGTCAGCATGATAAGAAGCCGACACAATCTTGCTGACTGCTCTCGTGCTTGAGGATCACAAGAACATTTCGAATCGAGTAATGAGCTGTATGTGCAGCCCTTGTCGGCATGATACGCACCCGATGCCGTCCACGGCTCATCGACTGGTGCTTCTACGGCTTCTTGTCATCTTGTACCTCGGCCGCTTCGCCACAACCCCAATCCGCGGACTGATGTTGCTTGGACTGTGTGGTCACACAAATCAGCGCCCAGGCGGAGCCTGAAAGAGTGATAGCTCGTCTCGTCGGGCGATTTCTTTGTTGTACACCCCCCTCTCGCCGACATGGGATTCGATATTACATTCATCGTCGCTTCCTCGCGAGTGCAACAGCCGTATCAGCGTCTTGACTGTCTGGTTCTCCCGCCAGACTGCCGAATACTGACCTCCGCACCCGCTTGCCCTTACCCATGACTTTTTGAAGTTTGATACTTGCACATTGGACCCAAGCCAACCAGCATGTCAACCACACAGGGTAATCTTCGTCCATCTCATTTTGGCCATGGACTTGTTTATGACTTTGACGAGCAGGGCATCTACGAGCGCGGTCTGTTAATGGCTGTTGGACGTGTCGTTTGAGGAAAAAGAAATGCGACGAATGTCGCCCTACGTGCGCCGCATGCAACCTCTTAGGAATCGATTGTCATGGCTACGGACCACGGCCTTCTTGGATGGATAAAGGCAGCGATGAACGGGCTGAGCTCGAAAGGATTAAAAGCCTGATCGTGAAACGTGGTCCGAGAAAGCGAAACAACCGCCAACCAAACGATGGTGGTCAGCCGAAGCAGCGCGACCAAGGGACGCGAAGCAACATGCACATGCCGAGGTCCCCGTCCATGGAAAGGCCTGCGAACGACAATATCCCTTGCATGGGCCTCGCCAGCCCCATGTCGAGCTCAGCTGGACTTCTCGATCCGTCCGAAATCGACATTATATTTACCTTAAATAATGCGGCTGAAGGAATGGACGCTGATCCACCAGCAATGCTGCCTGGAGACTCCGCTTCCACGAATGACGATTTTGTACAAGGTTGCGGGCTAAGATCTCCCGCATTCGAAGTTCCTCTTGCCCAACTTATCAGCGACTCGCTCTTTAGCATGGAGGATGGCACATTTCCGAATCCATCTCCAGTTCACAGGCAACGTGCCGATGCATTTGGGCCGGTCGACGTTCACCAGGACCAGCCTCTCTCCGCTTCGATTCCTGCAAGGATCCTGGGAGCGCAGAGCATGATAAGTCCCGTGTCACACAGCCCGCAAGACACGGACACATTATTCAGAGTCGAGTCAGCATGCGATGAGAGCGATCGGATGGATGACGCACTACTGATTGCGTACTATACTGACAAGTTGTATGAGATACAGTTCCCCTTTGTTACCCGCCACGAGGCGCCTCGCGACAAAAACGGAGTAGGCTGGCTATTCTATCTCCTCTTTCGGTGTCGCGTTGCCAGAAAGATGACCGTGATTCTGGCGAAAGCACATCAGTTCATCAATGACGATACTGGACTTGCTGGAGAGTATCCGCGCTTCCTCGAATCCGCCAAGTTGCTACTTGCCCAGATATTCCCCCTCAATCTGATCACGTCTCAGCGGGAAAGAAGTGAGAACGAACTTGATATAATAGAGGTCTGCTTCATGCACGTCCAGATTATGGTTCTACAGGCAAGTGTCTCTGCCATTGTGTAATGAGTGTAAATTGCTACGAAATCGCTCGCTGCCGGCTAACATGGCGTCCCCAGGCTTTGTACGGCGAGTATGCGGAATGGGCCCGTTCCCTCCACGAGGCTTCCCAACCCCTGAGGAGTCTCATCAAGATTCTTCGGAGAAATGCGTCGACGGGGGCCAAGGCAAAGACGCTCAGCACTTTACATGCGAGAGCTGCCACCATGATACTGGCATACCATCTTTGGTTTGACTTGCTGGCTGCTTCGTTTTTCCGACAAAACTCATTTCTAGGAATCGATATTTGCTGTGACATCGAACCCTATGGTGACGAATTGAGGGCTGTCACCGGTTGTGAGCTATGGGTCATTCGGTGTGTACGCGACGTTCTGAATCTTGATGTTTGGAGGAGGGAGCTCGAGGCACAAAAACGCCTGAGCATCGCTGAACTTGCTCGGCGAGGTCTCGACATACACGAACGTCTCAAGCAAGGCCTCAGTGGTCCTAAGGAGAACTCGGTGACACAGGGATCGCAGTCATCAATCACGACGATCTTTGCGCTAGCGGCAGCGACATATCTGGATGTGGTCTTCTCTGGACCCAACCCTGCTGTGTTGGATATACGTACAGGCGTCTCAAGGATCCTGAGAAACTTATACGATATTTCCCAAAACACTGATCTGAGAGCTTTCCCCACATTGGCGTGGCCGCTTTGTCTGGCGGGCTGTTTCCTGGGACAGGAAGGCAGGACGGAGTTATGGAGTATCCTGACAGACTTACAAGGAGTCGCCGGTCAGTCACAAAACTGTGATCAGATCTCACGCATTGTTGATGAGTGCTGGAGAATCCGGATTCAAGATGGCCAGGACTGTGACTGGAGCCTCGCGATGAGCAGTCTTGTTGGGAACCCAGTCACCTGAGGCAGCCCACCCGAGCAGTCTCCTGAGAATTATCTTCTTTTCATCATCGTTGCAATGGACACAGTGAGCACACGCTTTCAAGCAGAGACTCGGCCTTAACCTTCATCAATCAGTTTGAGTCTACAGGCCCTTTGACGATCGTTATGAGTGGCTATGAAATCAAAGTCTGTCTCCACAACCTCAAAAGTTCCGCTCTTCATAGAGCATCATCGAGGGAATCGTTTCTCTTGAAGAAGCGATCTTAGAAAAGCATTTTCTTCTATTGAATGTCGTGATTGACTCAGCAACCATGTCGCCAATTCGAGATGAAGTAGACCTTCCTCGTCTCAGATCGGCTACGATGAGTATATTGAAGAGGATGTCGCCTATCATCTGACGAACTATGGTATACCGCAGTCGGGGTATTTAACCAATATGATGGTGTTGATGACATCCAGCTGCATATCCCTGTCCGACATCAACATGTGTCCGCAATGTTTTGTGTGCTCATAGGACCCGATATAGCTGTCGATAGCCATCTTAGCATGGGGGGCCATCAATGCGCGATGCATCTTCTCCCACATGCTGATGCAGTGCAGCAAGTGGTAGTTCCAGTTGACGTACAGGCCCGTGTGCTCGCCCGTCATGATCTGCTCGTGTGTCAAGGACACTGTGCGGTTCGGATCCAGGAACCATTCCCAGTCTGCCGATCGCTCAAAGCGCTGCGACAGCTCGGCATCATAGCAGCGACTGGGCAGCCAGCAAAACGAGATGACGTCAAAGTAGCAGCCATGTAACCGCGCCTCGTCTGGAGTCTGTCCGCATGGCGCCTTCATGACTTGTGTTTGTTGATTTCGAGCCGATACGGGGGTGAACCAATTGGCGAGCATCTTTCGGGACTCGACCCAGCCGGCGAGGGCACCGAGCAGCGCGATGAAGCCCATGGCAAGAATCATGATGACTGAGATCCGCCTGCAGCCCCGAACGAGACAGAACGGGGAAAAGTCCTGTTTGTCGTCCCAAGGCTCCTCACAATCGCCGTCGAATTCCTCAATGTTGTCATCCACATGATCGACGGCCCGCCCGGGGGGTCCGTCTAGGGTTCCGCTCCCAGTCAAGATGAAGGACGGTGGTGTCTCACCAATGAACGAGGACATTTTGTTCAAAGGAAAAGGAAGGTAGGCAATGAATCTGGATTTCGTGTTTCGTGTCGATGAGAGCTATGTGCATGTCATGATCAGAAGGATTGGGGCTCAAAGATGGCAACCCTTTGGCACTGGAGCACAGACTTGGCACAAAACCTTGCGCGTGCGGCTTTAGTTCTATTGCGGCTACCTGCCCAGGCCCTGCCAGACCTTGCATGTCCTTTGTCTCCCGTTGTAAATTGTGTACGGAGCCGGCGGCCGTGGCAGCTGCTAGAGACAGGAGACAAGCCTGTTTTTCCGCCGCGCGGGAGAAGTCATTAAATTTTGGAAGCATCCGGCGGCACGCCAGTGGAAAGCGTCCCGCTGGGCGGGCAAGACATGAGCCGCCAGCAGAGCGGGTGGCGCAGGAAGGGCGGGGATGTGCGGGAATACCCAGCGCCATCCGCGGCGACTGTCCGGTATCTGGTACCCAGTCGCGACCAATTCAATGACAGGCTTGAACTGGAGATTCCCGAGTGATTTCAGAGTGCAATGACCATTTCGCTCATTGGTGATGAAAAGTACGATTGAAGCACGCTTTTGGTATCGCGTTCAATCTTCATTCCCCAATCTTCAATACTGCATGTCGCCATCCCGATCCCGCGCGGGAAGGCCCCAGCGATCCGGAGTATTCCCGGCGGCACTTTCCGCCTTGCTAGGCGCAAGCATCATCCCTGAGTCAAGTCCACAGCAAAGCAGACCCATCCTAATCCGAATCTGAATCTGAAACCATTGAGTTGGTTGGACATGAGGACATGAGGAGGAGCATCAACATAGATAGGGACAGGCGCTGCTCCATGATCGCTTCATGTGCACCGTGTCTGCGACAGAGTCAATCGCATCAAATGTATTCGTTCATTCGTACTGAAACTGCATGTGTGCCAAAACAGACCTTTTTGGGTCCACTGGGCGGCATTGAGGCCTAGCATTCTCCGCTGCTTGATGCGCGGCCAATACAAATTTCTGGCGGTGTCTGGCAAAGAAGCGACTTGACTGGCGCCAGACCAAAGCACGTGCAGCGCATGCGCCTGCTGAAGTACGAGGATGGCTGCCTAGCCGTTAGCCTGGTACGACCAGAACCAGACCTGATAAGGTCACCACCCCGTTTTGATCCTGACGGACGGTCGGGTCTGATCAAACCATCAATGCTCTAGAATATGACCAAGTGCTTGAGCGATGAGCTGTTCGGCCCAGCCGTAGTCGGCTGTCGTGGCGACTTTGACTTCACCGTCACCTTTGAAGAAGCCATCTTGTCAATTCTACCTTCAGCATGCTTCATCATCTTGGCATCCCTGCGACTCTGGCTTCTCTCCAGGCGCCGAGCCACCCCAGATAAAGCTCAGGCGACCAGATGGCTAAAGTCGGCTAGTTCTCATCCCCGCATTAATCACATAACTCAGCAGCCATGAGAACTGACCAGGATCACAAGGCCTTCCTCGCGGCGCTCGTGGCTCTCGATTCCGCCATACTGGCTTCGGCTGCTGAGATGGAATCAAGACATCACATCAGCGACAGAGTCATTGCCGCAGCCGCCGTGTCCACCGCCGCGTCTCTGCTGTTGCTGACTCTCTTCAATCTCGAATACACAAAAAGCCGGCGCCCCTCCATTCTCTCCGTCCTCTACCTTGCTCTGACCATGCTTTTTGATGTAGCTCGTGTAAGGACCTGGTGGCTTGCGATTGGCAGGCGGCCATACACTGCCATTTTGACGGTCAAGCCCGTCTCGAAGTTCGTCATCATCGTCGTCCTCGAAGCTAATCCCCCAACAATTGGGCAAGAATTCAGAGATGTGAGCACGAGTGCAAGCCCTGAGGAGACTAGCGGCATATTATCGCTTGCCTTCTTCTACTGGCTGAATCCGCTCATTTACATCGGTTCAAGAAAGGTCCTCGCACCAGAAGACCTGTATCCCCTTGACGAACGCCTCTCCGCCGGTCATCCTCTCAAAGGCTTCAACGATTTACACCGTCAGCGCTTGAAAGATGATCCCAGCAGTCTGACTCTGCTCTTGCGCCTCGTTCAGGCAGCAGGATTGCCACTTCTCGGGCCAGTCCCGGCGAGGCTATTGTTGGTTGGGTTCCTGTTTTGTCAGCCTCTCTTCATCCAACGGCTTGTCAGCTTCCTGCAAGACGGCGCGACAGAAGTCAACGGCATTGGCTGGGGACTCATTGGGGCCAGCATCTTCATCTACACAGGCTTGGCTCTGTCCACGTCCATGTATTGGTACTGTCAGTATCGGGTCCTGACTAGGCTTCGCGCAACCCTTAGCGGCAGCATCTTCAACAAAAGTCTCCACCTGCGTACCGTCGATGACAGCGTCTTGACAGTGATGAGCATGGACGTCGATCGCATTTGCGGCGGCTTGCGCAGTGTTCACGAACTATGGGCCAACGCAATTGAGGTTGCTCTCGCTGCATGGCTTTTGCAGAAACAAGTTGGGGCTGCCTTCGTAGCACCGATTGTTATTGTTCTTATTTGCATTGGACTCACCGCAGCCGTCGGTAAATTAGCTGCAAGATACCAAGGAGACTGGTCAACGAAGACGCAGGAGCGTGTGAAGCTTACTTCAAGCGCCATTGCACAGATCAAGGAACTAGAGATGTCAGGCAGAAGTGCCCAGGTAGCCGCACTGATGCAGCAACTTCGTGAGAATGAGCTGGACTCGGGAGCCAAATTTCGACTGCTTGGCACCGTCTCAACCTGCGTGGCGTTTGCGCCCATGCTCTTGGCTCCGCTGGTCACATTTGCCTTCACCGCGATCGGCCAGCAACCCCGAACGCCGCAGATTTACGCCTCACTCTCGTATCTAGCGCTGCTATCTAGTCCGCTCTCTCAACTGTTTCAATCAGTCCCATCTATTCTGGCGTCTACTGCGAGCTATAAGAGAGTCTATGACTTTCTTTCCCAGCCAAACCGGACTGAGTACCGTGGCGTCTTGCATTATGCTGATGAGAAGAGCGCCAAGGAGCTCATATCATTGCGAGACGTTAGCTTAGGCTGGATAAAGGACGGATGGGTGCTAACTGGCCTCAACCTTGCATTCTCCGACTCCCAATTGTCAATAGCAGGACCCATGGCCTCTGGAAAGTCAACAATCTGTAAGGGTATCATGGGCGACGTTCCATTTGCCGAAGGCACAATCAGCGCCCGACCTTCGTGTTTCGAACAGGTAAGCTTCTGCGATCAAGTCCCATTCCTCACCGATGCTTCTGTTCGCGCGAATGTCGTCGGCCCTAGCCAAGGATTCAATGGACCCCGCTATGAATCGGTCCTGCATGCGACTTTACTAGATGTAGACATTCGCCAGTTGCCGCACAAAGATGAGACGCGAGTCGGCAACAACGGGATGAATCTGAGCGGTGGTCAGAGGCAGCGTGTAGCGTTAGCCCGTGCATTGTACCTCAACGCGGATCTGTATATTCTGGACGATGCGCTCAGTGGCCTCGACACACGAACAGCAGATGAGATCGTTCGGCGACTTTTTGGAGCCCACGGCGTCTTACGGACCAAAACAGTCGTCTGGTGTACTCACTCAACCAAATTTCTCCGGCTTGCACAGCAGGTCATTGTTCTAGGACAAGACGGCAAGGTTCAAAGTTGCGCGTCAATAGAACTGGGTGAGGAGAATGTCCCTGGCGTCGAAGAGAAGAATGACGGCCTCTCCCCATGTATCTCATCGGTCGCTCAGTTGGCCGGCGAGCCCGAGGCCGAGAGAGGCGGAGACAGGCGCCTACTCCGAAGCCAACATGATCGTCAAGTCTATGTCCGATACATCAAGGCTCTCAGTCCCGAATTGATACTGTCAGTTCTGGTGACAGGTACTCTCTTTGGCTTCGTATACAATTTCGGGACAGTTTGGGTAGGATTCTGGACCAAGAATTCTTTTAATCGACCTACAAAGGAAATTCGAGGATTCTACCTGGGTCTACTCGGCTTGTTCCAGGTGCTGGGTCTCGTCGCCCTTGCCGGGTTCGTCGGCAGTACACAGATGCGAATGCCCCGGCAAGCTGGCTCCCAGCTCCACATGAGGGCGCTGAAGTCCTTGTTCGATCTGCCTCTCATTTATTTCAGCTCGGTGGGCGCGGGTACTACAACAAATCTCTTCTCGCAAGACATGAGCATGCTCGATAACCAGCTGATATTTGCCATTTCCAACACTCTGCTATCTGGAGTCACAGCCATTGGCCAGCTGGCTGTTGTTGCTGCTGCGACGCCGTACATTGCCATTGGATATCCGCTCATATTTGGAGTTCTGTGTATACTCCAAAAATACTACCTCAAAACCTCGCGGCAACTCAGGTTACTCGACCTCGAAGCGAGAAGTCCGCTATAGTGAGTCGTGACTTGCTCCGCCCAACCTGTCTGACCTCGCCTCTTGAGACTAAGAGACCCCAAGTTCAAAGTTCCAGGACGTTGTTCGGGGTATTACAACCATTCGGGCCTTTCAGTAGACACATGAATACCAGACGGTATTCAACAGACTCTTGAATCAATCCCTTCAACCTGATTATCTGCTTGACCTTGCCCAGCAGTGGCTCAACCTGATTTTAAACCTGATCGTGGGCCTCATTGCCATTGCGGTGACCTGTTTTGCCACGCAAGTTGTCACAGCAGCTCATGCCGGACTTATTGGCGCTAGCTTGGTGTCGCTCCTGACGCTCAGCGAATTGGCCTCGGCGACTGTGCGATCATGGGTTCAGCTGGAGACATCTATTGGTGCGGTGAAGCGGCTTCAGGATTTCGACAAAATCTCTGCGAGAGATGCTGACCTAGGCAATGAGCCACCAGATGGTTGGCCTCGCTCAGGAAGAATCGAGATTGACGGTGTTTCGGCCACTTATGGTCGCCCAGTGCCCGAGAGCTCTCAAGTCCTTCGGGGCATTCATCTGGTCATTGCGGATGGGGAGAAGATTGCGATAGTTGGCCGGACAGGAAGGTCAGCGTTTATCCGAGCCGTGGTTACATTTCAAGAGAAATGACATGAATAGATACAACAACTGACTCGTTTGTAGCGGAAAATCGTCGCTCATTCTCCTCCTCTTGAAGCTGCTCCATCCCACTCCCGACACTGCGGATAAGATTACGGTTGACGGTATCTCATTGCAAAGTATTAGTCGTCAGGCACTGTGGCAAAGAATCATCACTGTTCCGCAGGAAATGATGTTCTTGACAAGAACGGAGAGCCTAAGGCAGCTCCTGGATCCCGACAGAAGGCTAAGCGACGACCAGTGCAAGACTGTTCTCGCTGAAGTGGGTCTTCACGGGATGTTAGAGGGTTTGGGTGACTTGAGCAGCCCGGTCCCTCAGGACGCACTGAGCCATGGACAGAAACAGCTCCTGAGTCTCGCAGTGGCTGTGGCAAGAAAGCTTTGCAAGGATCGAGCCGAGGTGTCAAGACATGCGAAGACGGAAAAGCGGAGCATTGGAGGCATCTTGTTGCTCGACGAGGTGACGGCTCATGTGGACCCGGAGACGGACGACAAGATCCAAGACGTCATCTTTCGAGTCTTTAGCGACTACACCGTAGTAAATGTCACGCATCGGCTCGAGTCACTGACTAGGTACGACATGGTATACTCGATGTCCGAGGGCAGAATCCAGAGAGTCAATGACCTTGGGGACCTGCATCCTTGACACCATCACTACCCAGTTGACTGAAGATATTGAGAAGCCAAGCCGCCGCCCGCTCTGCTATTGGGGGAAGGTTGGCCTCAGGGAAGACGAAGGAACTGGCTGGGTCAGGCAGCAGCTGTGAATTAATTGGGGCAGACAATTTGGAACTTACGCAATGGACAATGAATCGTAGCTTGCCAATGTGAACAGGGTCCATGTCCCGCACCGACGACGTAATTGGTCGGCGCGTATTCATGACAGAGCAGAATAATCAGGTGACGCTGTGTGATTGGCAGCAAAGTGTCGAAAACTGACATGGTGCTACGAAAAACATGGGGTACTCACCCATGTGTGTCTCACCGCATTTGACACAGAATTTGGGGGCTGATGCAACCTTGGAGTGGTAGGCTACGAGTAAGCTCTCATGTGAGACCAGCAGCTCGTTTCAACGACATGCGGTGTCTAGTCAGATACCTACATACGTCCGTCCATGCTACAACAGGAACGTCCCAAGTCAGTAGTCGTCAGGAGCAAAGATGGAGCAAAGTGTCGTCGCCTTGACTGTTACTTCAAAGACGGTCGGACTTCTGCATTGATGCAGGGACTGAAACAATCATGATTGCTCATTCGATTTGTAGTCTTGTAGTCAAATATACTCAGTAAAATCTATTAAGCCGAAGTGATACTAGAAGGGTAGATCAAGATCGAGACTAGCCTTGAAGTCTGCCGCTATCTCCAACATGTTTGCCCGCCGGGTCTCGTCAGCTATCTTGTCGAGAGCCGGAACGACATGGGTGTCGAGGTAAGTCCTGGCTTCATCGCGATGATCGTCGGACGAGTCTTCACTCACGCGGGCTTGCAGACCCTTGATGATCTGGACAATGTCCCTACGAGGTGCCTGGGCGGAGAAGCTCCTCTCTGGCAGATGAGATACGCTATCAAAAAGGACAGTCGCTAGCTCCCAATCGCGGTAGAGTGCAAAGGTGGACTCGTAGATGCCGGTCCCGGATACTGGCTGGCCCATGAATGTGCCCTGCCAGATGGCCGGCCCATCAAAGTACTCGACGGGCAGCTGAGCGTAGGGAGCCGGGTTCACGTAGTCTGCCCGCAGCGTCATGTTGAGAGCCTTGGACCGAATCACGTGGGCGTTGGCAAGATACATGTTCTGGCTGGGGGAGGGGAAGACGGGCTTGAGGTCCTTGCTGGGGAACTTGGAATAACTAATGTACTCGACGGTGAGGTCGGACGGGAGCCCGTCGACCCAGAGGGGCTCGGGAGGCTCGGCCCAGGGCCCGGGAGGCGGGAAGGAGACGGTGACGCCGGTCGTGTTCATGAGGGAGTTTCTGGCCTTGCGGTCGAGCTGGCGCCAGATGCTCAGGTCGATGCCGTTGTCGAAGTTGATTTGTCGCCACTCGTGGGATTGCTCGCGGCCGGTGGGGGTGTTGACGCCGGAATACAGCGGCCAGGACTGGCGGTCCATGTGGCCGCGCATGCCGACGACCTGCTCCGTCACGTTGTTGAACGAGAGGGTGCCCTCGACCAGCGGCCCGGGCTGCCAGTACGTCAAGGTGTTGGGCTGCTTGAAGAAGGTGAAGAAGCCGCGCAGATGGGCCGCTCCAAACGCGACCGGCTTCTTGAGCATGTTGACGTGCCCCGAGAAGCCAAAGGGTCGCGACGTCACAATGTCTCGGCCTGTGAGGTCGAGGTCATAGTTGAACGCGTCCAGCTGCGACCCGTTGCCGTCGTCGTCGCCGCGTTTCCGGCTCGTGTTCCAGTACGACCTCCCGTACGGACTGTCAAACGACAGGTCCAGGTGGCCACTAGCGCCGGCAAACTTAATCTCGTCCGGCTTCGTCCCTGGCAGGTCCCATGACGTGTACGTGTTGAAGTCGCCCGTCTCGAGGTCAAAGATGGACAGGAAGTAAAAGTTGAGCGTCACGCCGGTGATGTTGTTCCTGTCAAAGTCGGTGACAATTTGGTAGCTCTTGCCCGTGGTACGGCCTCGCACTTCTGCTGTGAGAAACCTGAACATGGCTGCGAGTTAGTCTCGGTGTTTGGGGTCATGGGGAGGAATACACAGAGATAGAGAGGGGGGAATGGAGTGTAAGAGACGCACCATGAATCGCTCTGGAATTGATCCTGGTTGCCCTCGATCCGGGGAAACGTGAGGGCTTCGTTGTTCTCAAGCACCAACGGGTAATGCTTCCAGCGGGGAAACGCTGCCGCCGCTGACACGAAGAGATGCAAGAGCAGAGTGATGCTCCAACAAGAGCGGAAGATGCACGCCAGCAGCAACATTTCAGGTAATGGGGGGGGAGCAATGCGCGGCCTACGAGGAGTAATTCGAGGATGCTTTCTGGGGAAAAGGCAGCATTGCTGGAACACATTGCGAAGCCGGAAACACGCATGCTTGTATTTAAGTGTGAATTGCAAAACTTACCTGCAGGGAAAATCTGCCCCCGTGCGATACACATGTACAGAGCAGTGAATCAGTGTATTCTCAAAGATGGGATTGTCGGAAAGGGGAGCATTTTCGGATCCGATGATTTTGCTGGCGAAGCCCACGCATGGAACTGTCATTGCAGCCTGCGCCGTCCTGCAGCCACAGCATTTGCGACACATGACTTTGCCACCATCCCTCGCGAACAAGTTCAGCCGCGGGATAGTATCAAGCTTGGCATTGACGGATTGATCAAATGAATCCCGACGCCACCACATATGGCACGCGCCAGCTGAGAGTTGGGCAAAAAAAAAAAGTCGCGACTGGGCTATTATCCTTGGCAGATTATCCAAGCGTCTCGACCTCAGCCGTCGTCGGAACAATGCTGCAGCAGGCAAGCAGGCAAGCAGGCAAGCAAGCAAGCAAGCAAGCAAGCAAGCAAGGAAGCAAGGAAGCAAGCAATTCAGCTCCGTTATCGTTTCCTTCCCTCACCCCTCTAATTTTTTTTTCCCTTATTTTCTCTTTCTGGGGTTCTCGTCGTTTCAAGACTCCGGTCGACTGGCTCCAATGCTTTCTTGACGCTGTACGATGACGACGACCGCTGTCAAAGTGTTCTGCGGCCCCCACAGGGGCGCTGGAACCAGGTGCCGGGAGCCACTCTGCCGGTTGAGACACAGCAATGCCGTGGCACCCACCACAGCTCTTGTTTCTGCACTGCCGACTAATCTGATCTGGTGGCATGACGTCTGGTCCGGCCCTCATTGTTGAGTTAGTCATGGTCGAGGCGCGCGTGTCTGAGAAGTCAGAAGGCAGTCCGCTGCAAACTTCAAGATGATTCGGTAGTAAAAAGAGTCAGTGCGTACTACATCAGACTTGCATTGCTCGTTTTGGCACGGAAATGGATGGGGACTTAACCCCGTAGTGGTATTCGATGCGACCCAAAGCTATTCCAGACCACGACTTCTTCACCATCCATGCAAGAAGGCATGAGGACGCGTGCCTTTTCTTGGCCGAACCAATCAGGGGCTTATCTAGAAGAAAGGGAAATGAATAAATAAATAAATAAATAAATTGGCATGAAGCTGAGTGCCCTGAATCCGCGAGAGCACAGCAGGTGAGTACCACATGAGGACAGACAGCTTGAAGATAGTGGGGCAGGCCCAAATCATGGGCATGGGAAGGCACAGGCCGGCGGGCGCAGGCCAGACTCCGGCAAGTACAGCATGCAGCATTTTGGTTGCATTGATCGTTGATCGTCGTGTTGAAATTTTAAAAATGTTGAAATTTGCGGACTCCCCCCCCCCCCCCCCCCC